>JAJHUR010096546.1:0-14093 GCA_027495735.1 Lutjanus campechanus
AGTCTCATCTCAAACACACAGATCAGTGAATTCACTGAGTACATCTGATGTGAAGTTGACCCTTCAAGTACTGGTTAGCTCGTACATCCATTCTGAGTTAAAACACAAAACCCACCTGAGTGTAAAAGAAGCAACAGATGAAGGACTGTGACAAGCATGTTGGTGATGAAGCTTCTTCAGCTGAATGATGCAGTCACACTTCACTCTGTTCAGCACAAAGGAAACACAGAGTCACATCCTCCCATCATCACATGATTGGAGGGGAAGGACTGTTTGAAGATCAATATGGAATCTTAAATTGACATTTACAGTATTTTGTGCTGTTTTCAGTGACATTTAATTGCAGACAACCCTGTTTCCAAAAATGTAAACACTAAATATCTTGTTCGGTATTCAGTGAAATATAGGTTGAAAGTTTTTGCAAATCATTGCATTCTGTTTTTATTTACCCTTTACACAGTGTCCCAACTTTTTTGGAATCATGGTTATATATTTTGGCTGGGTTCCATCAATAAGTACTAATTTTTAAACCGGATAAAATCATAGTTTAACTTTAAATTGTGTTGCACCTCCTCTTCCTCCCCACTTTCTTCCTCTGCTCACAGCTGATCTTATCAAAAATATTTTTTCTGCCTCCTTCTGCTTCTGCACTTTTATTTCTCACAAGCGAACTGTGATGGATTTTCCTGATGTAGCAGTTTTAAGCCTTAAATTAATCAGAAACGACTGTAAAACTTTGAAATGTTGCACCAATAATATTGAGTTATTATGGAAAAGATTTAAGGAACATGAGAAATTAAAATCAAAGCTGTGAAATTTAAATGAAATGATGAATTTTATTGTAATTTGTATTTTTTAACATTTCATTGTATAATTTTTTTTGACACAGATTATAGAAACTGTGTAGACAATAATAACACTGAATGTGACTGTAATAATCGACCATATTAACACCTGCTGACTTATCTGAACTGACACCACAGCTTTGTGGTGTTGCAGAAATAACATGTCTTGTGAGAAACATTTCTTCTACCTTTTAATTCATTAATACTTTCTCATTTAGTTTTTATATTGTTTTTTTATATATATTTTGATGTCCCATTGATGTTGGTCTGTTGTTGTATCATGTCGACACATTAACCCTCCTCATTCATCCCTCCTCCTTGTCTTCCCTCTCTGCTTTCTTCTACAGGTTGTTGTATAGCTGCTGAGGCTTTGTGAACCACTGTGCTCTACTAGACGCACAGTAATACACAGCTGAGTCTGCAGCTTCAACAGAACGAATCTGCAGGGAGGATTTCAGCAGTTCAGGCCGGGACATGGTGAACTTAGAGCTGTTGAAAGGAGCTTCAGTCTTCACCGAATCTTTACCAAAAGAATAAGTCACCAGCTGCATTTCCATACTGCTGCTCTGTCTGTACCAGAACATGTAGTCATATTGGTCGTTATCTTGTTCACACTCCAGAGTTACAGAAGAGTCTTTTTTTTCATGGCTGAATACAAACGGAGACTGTTGAATTTTCACACCAACGCAGGAATCTAGAGAGTAAGAAAGAAGAAAACAAGTAAATTAACAACTTCAGTGAGGAAATATATAAAGAATAAAACATCAGATTTCTCTTTCAAGTGAATTTAAATCTTCTCACTGGTGAAGATAAGAACTGCAACCATGAGCAGCTTCATCTTGACACTGATGAGAGAGTGAAAATATCAGACCCATCTACATTCACAATCACATCTCTGTCTTCAGACTGAACAGCTACAGTCCAATAAGATGTGACTCTCCCTGTCCTCTCTCTCTTTTCACTGTTTCCAGAAAGTCTGTGAGAGTTTTTCAGTGCAGCTGCAGTCTCCTAGTGGCCACGGAGCAGCAACTGCAGGTTGCAGGTTTAATAGATAGTTCAATTTTTTTGTTAGTGGGGTTGGCACTTAACCATAATAAGTGTATCATCTACAGTAGTTGGAGGTCAACACGCCCCCAGTTTGGAGAAGGAGCAGGAGCATTGATGAAGCTAAGCAATCCACTACTTTGGACAGGGTCAGCAGTAAAAGATATTTTAACCATTTGCTGTGCTCGGGACGATTCACCAACACAGAATTTTGGTTTGTGACGTCCTGATGTGTTTAGGAACTGATTGTACCTTCAAGAAACTCACAGGGTTTACTTATTATAGAAATTACCTTGATGTATACTTTTAAACTTTAATATGCATATACTTTTATTTAATACATTATATGTCCCAAATTATATGTAAACATATTTCTATTTTTTCTAGCAATTGTTTACATTAGAACCAGTTACATGTTCATCATAAACTCACTCATTCTTAGAGGACTTACTTACTTACTCCTCTTCATCTCCTATGGGACATGAGGCTTCAATGAGCACTTTCCATTGCATTCGGTCCCTGGCAGCATGTTGGGCTTCTCCCCATGTCAGGTTCATCTGTTCCAGCTCTTGTGTCACAGTTCTGTGCCGGGTGGTTTTGGGCCTCCCAGGTTTGTTCATCATACAATTAACAATACAACATGTGAATCATACAATAAAAAACATATTTTCAGTTCTCAAATCACTAAAACTGGGAGCAACAGCTGCTGTTAGTCTCCAGGAGGTTTTTAGTGAAGCAGTGGTATTAAACCACATCACTGTGTGCTGGCAGCACAGAAATACACAGCTGAGTCTGATGAATTCAGTGTGTAAATGATGAGAGACCCTCTCACTTTGTCTTCTCCTTTTATGTGGAATCTGTCTTTAAACTGGTCCTCATAGACTGGAACAGTCTGGAAGACTGAGTACCCAACGAGGCTCATGGACCCACTGCTCTGTTTGTGTTGGTACCACAGCATAACTGGGAGGTTGCTGTCATCATGACTGCAGTTAATCGTGACCTCCCCAGCCCCGTCTTTCACGACTTGAGCAGAGGACTGTTCAAATGTGACACTCTCCACTTTTCCTGTGAACAAAGTCAATTCATGTTATTGTTGAGGTAAAGATTGAAATTGTACCATAAAAACACAGTGGTCCAGATGTTACAGAGATTGTAATATATTCAGAGTAAAGTCATATAACATTGAGTCAGGCTTACTTGTCAGCATGAGAAGTAAAAATCCAAATAAAAGTGGAGGCATCCTGCAACTAATGAAATCAAGACCTGTGCAGCAGTTACAAATAATCAATATACAGAGATTGTTTCCATGTCAAATTTACAGTGACATCATGTAGTGAAGTCTGGTATCAGAGGTGGAGCATCTGCATGTTCCTCTGGTCTGACAAACCTATTACAGATGAAATGAACAAATATATCTTCTCTTCTTTATAAGTCACACCTCCTCTTCCTCCCCATCTTCTTCCTCTGCTCACAGCTGATCATGTCAAAAATATTTTTTCTGCCTCCTTCTGATACTGCACTTTTATCTCTCACAGGTGAATTGTGATGGATTTTCCTGGTGGTTTTAACCCCTAAAGTAATCAGAAATGACTGAATGCAACAATTAAATGTTGCACTAAATATATTATGGAAAAGATTTAAGGAATGTGAGAAATTAAAATTAAAGTTTTATGTGATGAATTTATTTTGTACTTTTTAAAAACATTTCATCGCATAACTTTTTTTTTTGCATGTGCATGCTGCCTCCAGAATACAACCTTTTTTTTTTCATAGTTTTTCTTTTTACATTTTCAGTCAGTTTTATTCCTGTTTTGTAAATAAAGTTGTCCAAAAAATATTAAGTAGACTTCAGTGCAGTGCAGTACACTGACTTTGCCAATAATTTTCACAGGTTACAGAAAATATATTTGATAACTGGAAATTGACAGCTTATTTTCCTTTAATATTTCTGACATCCAATTTTTCCTTGATAATGAATGTGATTACTGTCAGTGGATAGACCATATATAAATGGTGAACGCTGGCCATATAACTTTCTTTTTAAATTAGATTATTGACTTCAGAATGCATTTCCTCACACTGAAACAGATTAAGTAAAAGATGTATTCATGTCTCATTAAAAAAAATATAGACATATTTAAATATCTTTTGTCATTTTTTTGCAATCTGTTTACTGTCATTTTTATGTTAGTATTGATTTTTATATCAATATGGCTGCCATGAAAAGGACTTACTTCTTAATTGAAATCATCTGATGCGGAGATGATTGGATGAAAACCTGCTGACGGTGGTCCCTGGTGGAACATGATTGGTCACCGCTGAATTAGGCGGTCTTTTTAAATTGAGAACGCTCCACCCACTCCTTTAACTGTTGAAAATTCAGGCACGCGCGCAATCTTTCTCGAACAAATAAAATAAAGTACAACTTGACAGTGACTGTCCAAAAACACGTTATTGTGCTTGAAAAGTAAGCTGACCCTACTGTAAACAGTTAACAGGTTAACATTAGACCATGGGGGGGAATTACAGTGTTGCAGTCTTACATGTCGGTTGTTTCTCGGTGGGCTACAAATGCGCAACCGGAGTTCGCCTTTCCCCGCTTTTGGCGATTTGGGAGTTTTCAAAGGGTGTGTCTTCTCGGATTTGCAAGAAATCACAACTTGACCTCACTAAGGTAAGATTTCCTATATGCAGCTATATTATGAGTCGGCATTTTGGCTTTGGTGGCTAAGCTACGTTTGGCTAAGCTAACGTCCGTGACGTTCGGATAGCTAACTTTACAGCTATGAAGCTAACATTGGGACAGCTAACAGTTATGAAGCTAGCTAAGGTTTGACAACAGTTATGTGGCTGCTGGAGATACGCTCTTGCCCCCTCCTCTTGCTGTCTTGTGTTTGATATCTTTGAGTTGGCTGGGTGACGGTTGCTGTTTTTTGCTCACAGAGGTAGCTAGCAATAGATGACAGCAGCATACCAGCAGGTGTCCTCTACTGCTGCTGTGAGGTAGGCCGCTAACGTTATGTTTGGAGCGCAGTTTGAACAGTAACGGTTTTTGATCACATCAACGGTTGTTTCCAAACCTCACATCAACGGTCGTTCACAAGTTCTGAATCAGTTTTGCTGACCTGCCTTTGGTCAGTGATGGAAGAAGCACACAATTTTAAAAGTAGCAATAGTAAAAATACTCTTTTATATAAGTAAAAGTGCAATTGTATTATGCAGAACTGCCCATTTCAGATATTGGATTTTAATTATTGATACAGTAATGTGTTGCAGATGGTAAATGTGAAGCTGTTTTAATTAACTACTTTATACCTGCCATTCCTGGTACCTGGGTGTCCTAAAAATAAAACTATGTAGGAAATTATGCAAATTTTAGATTTATATACTCAGTACACCTTTCATAAAGCTTTTACAATGTGTGTAATGTTTTACTGATGAGAGAAAACAATGGGAGCCTATTAATTCTGCCAGAATGTACTTATTTCATCTCATTTATGAAGTAGGCTAAAATGTTGTATGTTGTTTTCCTGATGAGAGGAAATAAGAACAGTGAGAATGCCTAAATGAATTTCTTTCTCATTGGGAAATATTTAACATGTGTATATGTTTTCAATAAAGTGTCAAGATAGTAGAGGGCAAATGATCATTAATGCACAAATTAAAATTTCCAAAGATTTATTGATGAGGCCTATTGTGGATTGAGTCGGGATGGTTTGTCATTTTTAAAAAGTGGGTCCTCAGAAAATAAAAAGGGAAACACTGCTTTATACCTCTGGGTATCTTATAGTGATCAATATTATTATGTCTTAATTTATCAGTTCATTAGATTTTGTATTAATACCAGAATCTGCAAAGTAACAAATAACTAAAGTTGTCATGTAAATGTAGTGGAGGAAAAAAAAAAACAGCAGTACCGCCTGAGATGTAGCATTAGTGGAGTGTAAAGTAGTAGAAAATGTAAAATACTTAACCATAGTGCCTGAGTATAGTACTTGAGAAATGTATTTAGTTACTTTCCACCTTCTTGTAGACAGAAGAAATTACAGCCTCATCTCACCAAATAAACAATAGATTTTTAAAAGTAGTTGACACAGAAGCCACAAGGAAAAAATATTCATATGATTCCTGTATGAAATGAACAACACAGTGAAATTATTTTTGCAGCTACTTTCGCTACATGCAAGCAAGATGAGAAGAAATGCTAACATCATAACTGGAGACATTTTTTCCTGTTTGTGCCCTGTTTGCAGGAGAAACACAGCTTCTTCCAATGATGTGTTCAGAGAGATGTTGCCTCCTGTGCAAATGTGCACATCTCATTTACAGGAAAGAGATTAGGGTTTTAGTGAGGGAGTGGCACTAAACCACATCACTGTGTACTTGCAGCACAGAAGTATACAGCCGAATCTGACAGACTCACATTGGGAATAATCAGAGCTCCTGTTGTTGTGTCTTTTCTTGTAATCTCAAACCGATCTTTGAACTGGTTCTCATAGTTGGGGTTATTGCCAGTGTAGCTGTATCCAATCAAGCTCATCAAACCGCTCTGTTTTTGCTGGTACCAGAGCATTGTATAGAGGTTGCCATCATTATGACTGCATGTAATTTCTACCCTGGCCGTGTCGTTGACAATTCTAGGAAGAGATGGTTCAAACGTCACACTCTTGGCTCCATCTGTTGGGAAAAAATAGATTTTTAAAGGTAGTTGATACAGAAGCCACAATGAAAAAGCATTCATATAATTCCCGTATGAAATGAACAACACAGTGAAATTATTTTTGCAGCTACTTTCATTACATGGAAGCAAGATGAGAAGAAATACTATCATCATAACTGGAGACATTTTTCCTGTTTGTGCCCTGTTTGCAGGAGAAACAGCTTCTTCCAATGATGTGCAAATGCGCACATCTCATGTAGAGGAGAGAGATGAGGGTTTTTAGTGAGGGAGTGGCATTGAACCACATCACTGTGTACTTGCTGCGCAGAAGTAGACAGCTGAATGTGACAGGTTTGCTCTGTCAATAACCAGAGCTCCTTTCACTGGGTCTTCTTTTGTCATCTTGAATTCTTTTTCAAACTGACCCTCATAGGTTGGGGAATTTTTTCCATATATGTACCCAATGAGGGTCATAGACAGACTGCCCCTTCTTTGCTGATACCAGAGCATTTGTAAAAGGGTATTGTCATCATGACTGCAGTCAATCTGGACCTTACTGCTCTCCTTCACTATCTGGGGAGGAGACTGCTGAAATGAAACAGCACTCACCTGATCTGTGGATTAAGTAGATTTAGAAAATGTTATTGACAGAGAAAAAAATATATACCATTTTTATTATTAGCATTGTTCAGCATATTATATAAATAATTACTATCATGTAATTCAGGATGGAAATCGATATCTTACAATAAAAACAGATGAAGAAAAAAACAATGGTTTGCATAGGTGAAGACATTGTCTGGCACTAATGTGAGGAAAGTATGGCAGTGAGAACAATAAGACTCACGGTGAAGAGGGTGGGTGTGTGTGTATGTGTGGGTTAATTCATCACCACATCCTCATGATAAAAGGTGCATACCGTGTGCTGTGCCTCCATCTATTGGTTGAATCTGTTTGTCAGGAATCTGCTCTACAGTTATTACTTTTAGTTTCAGGCCTTGTATGACAAGGCGTCAATACAAAATATATCTATCAGTAGGGCTGCACAGTTGATCAAAATTTTATTGAAATTGCAATAAAAAAATCACAGGAGGTACAGTATTTGTCAAAGGCAAAATGTGTGTCAAAAAACTTTTAAATTAATCCATGTTGTGAGCAGAGATGTCCTGTCCTACACATCAGATTCTACTGACTTAAAAAAAAAACCTGCAAAAAATAACACCATAGTAATTTTAATGTTTTCCAAACAAAATAAGAATGATGTAAAAATTATTACCTTCAATATCAGTATTGCAAATCATTTTGCAATATCAGTCAAAATAATCGCAGTTACATATTTTTTCAAAATTGTTCAGTCTTATCCATCAGTCTGTAAAAATAATTGTGAACCTTTTCATTATTTTCTTAAACTTATATGTTGTTCTGTATATTACATTATTGTTAGATTTAGTAAATGTATTATCGCTTTAATTTCTGCCTCCCTTCGGTGCAGTGCTGCATAAAAAATATTCTAATGAACCAGTCATAGTGAAGACTTTTTTCAGAGTTCTGATACTGTGTCACGTGGATTCGGTGGTTTCCTGCAGGTGTGCTGGTATCTGCTGGATCATTATAGAGGTTTTTGTATGACAGAGTCACTCTCTGTATTACTGTGTAATACTTGCTGCTCCAAAATATTCTCCACTGTCTTCAGGGCGTGTCGGGTTCAGGATGTGAAGATAAGCTGTTTTCTCTCCATCTCCACTCACATTAAAGTGACTTTGAAATGGCGACTCAATCTTAGGATTCTTATAAGACACATAGCCAATCAGCTTTAGGGAAGTGTCTCCTGCTGAGCGCTGATACCAGAGAATAGTATCATAGCTCTGGATTTTATGTGTGAGGCTCAGGTTGATTTCACCATTTGGTTTTATCAACAGTTCATTTGGAGTCTGAAATACTAGTTTTTCTTTACTGAGCCAAACTCCTGTAAAGAGATCAAGACACAATGTTAAGTAGTGCTGTAATGTCTTGCCACTTGTACTTCAAACCTTATAGTCCATTTGATAGATTACTGAGACAACCGATGTAAGAAATGAGCAATCAGCGATTGTTGGATGTAAATATTCTACATCAGTTGTTCAACGTATAAAAATGTGAAGGTTAATTCCAAATTAAGTGTAAAACAAATGGGTTCATGAATGTACTGTACCTCTAATCCAGAACAAAGTAATGATGGAAGTGATGAGATGAGATGGCATCATGTTGAATGTGAAGAACCAACTGGAGTCTCTGCTGTGCTTTGAGGATTAGAGGGAGGGGCAGGAAGTGATGTAGAGAAATCACAGGATAGGTGGTTTCTGAGAAACTTTCTTTCATTCAGTCTGCCCTTCTTTTTGTTTAACTACAACAATTACTCTCAAGTAGGCCAGGGAGATATATTGAGTATATTCAAAATGATATGTGTATCGCAAATGACCATATTGTCATATTCAAGTTTTCAGCCTTTCCACTGGTTGCAGCTGAGGTCTAGTTACTTTGCCTGATTTTAGTTACTTGCTTACTTTAGCTAGTGTGTAGATGAGCTCAGGTTGCAGTATAATGGTTACTGAAAGTCTGTATGTTGTGTTTGCTGCCACAGAAAAGAATAGTCCCTGTTTATGTAATGTTACAACAGCATCTTCTTGTACTCTTCACAGCTGAGTTGGTCTGTGAAAAGCTAAATTATCTAATTAGCAGCAACGAATCATTGTTTTTTTTCAGTTATGGTGGGGAAAAAAGTAACAAGTGAACACAAGTGAAAAAGTCAACCATCACCTGTATGTTATTCCACCTGCAGCTTCCAGCTTGGAAATGCACACGCACGCACACACGCACGCACACACACAGGTTCATGAAGTAAAATTAGTGTTATGTGATTATATGAGGTGTTTTTAGGTTAAAATTACAACTACATTGATGTGTACTTTACATTTTATTGCTGTAGATGTTTAAGGTTGTGCTAATTTTACCTACTTTATATGCTATTAGGTAGTTTAATTTACAGCAATGCATCATACTCTGAGATCATAGTTTTTGCACTATTTGAAAATTTACAGTATGTTGTTTTAGAGGGAAATGTGTATATCAAGATATATATTGTATATCATGTACAGGCAGATAATGATTAAAACCTACATTCACAGTGGTGGGCTAAAGAGATTTTTGTCAAGACCAGATGGATGTTTGATGTACTGTGCCTCCCTGGCTGCACAGTAGTATGTCATAGTGTGTTTGAGTACTTTAAGATCAGTTATGGAAAGTGAACCATCTTTTGTTTTGTCTCCACTCAAATCTAAAGTGTTTTCTAAATGGCTCCTCCACACTTTCATTATTGAACTGTGTACATCCATATCCAAGAAGATTCAGGGCCTTGTCTCCAGGTGACTGCTGGTAACACAACATCACTCTGTATTTACTTTGTTCATGTGCACAGACCAGCTGTACATCCTCACCATCTGATAATAGCAGAGGGAGACTGATGGATATGAGAAAAACCTACAAAAAGAGACAAAACTTAGGTTTATTTACTTGAATAGGAAAACCAGCTAGTTTAGCCTGAGAACAGATTACATTACATATGTTGTGGCAACAAAGTAAAACATTAATCATTTTGGTTCTTTGTCCCATGCAGATGTAATTCTCTGTAAAAGAGGATAGCGACGATAAGGGTTATGAGACGATCACTCTGACTCTATGACCGGACTGAATGTGAAAAAACCCAGCAGTCATGAGGAAGTGAGGTAGAAATCACATGACAGAGACTTTGGTTGCAGCTGGCTGGTGAAGGTCTGAACTACTCAAAACCACTGTTGATAAAAAATTGTTTAGTTTTTGTATAGCTGAAAGGAAATCTGCGTCAACGTGTATATCGAGCTGCACAGTAGTAAATGGCACTGTGCTCAGACTCATTTAGACCCACTATAAAAAGAGAACCGTTCTTTGCTGTATTTCCGCTTAAATCTCCAGTGATATTGAAATGCACATTATTTAATTCTTCATAGCTTATTCTACTGTAATCTACATATCCAATGAGTTTCAGAGCTTTGTGTTGAAGTGACTGCTGGTACCACAGCATCACTCTGTAGTCAGTTTGTCCATGAGTGCAGACGAGTTGTGCATCATCACCAGTCTTTCTGATGACAGCGGAGGGAGACTGATTGACCTGAACCCCCAGAGAAATACCTGTTGTAAGCAGAGTTGAACAGATTACTGATTTTAGATGAGAAGGCAAATAGTACAGTACATCTTAACATCAGAATGAAGCAGTTGTCACCTGTGAGGAAATGACAAAAGAGAAATCTAATCATCATGTAGAGATCTGACATGGAGCACTAAGATACTCTAAAGTCATAGATGAAATGCAGTATTAATTGAAGACGGGGTCTCTGCTGTTTGTGCGCTCTCACAAAACTGAGTCACATTTAAGTAGGAAGCAAACGTCATGTAGAAAGGAGGAGTAGCTTCATACATTTGCATATCAAACGGTTATCTACATGCAACTCTTCTTAAACCTGATTCCATGACAAAAACGTTTTGCTTTTTCAGATTTAATTTTTCCCCACTGGTGTTGCTCGTGCTGCTGGTGTTTTGTTGGTCTGGGTCAAGTCCAATGCTGAAGTTGCTGCTGCTGTTTCTTACAGAGGGTCCTTGTTCTGCTTGCCCCTTGTGTCTCTCCATCTGACACAACAGGTGCTGCTGCAGCAGCTTCAGCCTGAGCAGGACACGCTGCATCAGACTCTGATTTGTTTCTCTCCTGCTACTGCTGTAGGCTCTCAGACCACTGCCTCTCTGACAGAGAGAGAGATGGTACCGTCATCACGAGCTGGATGCAGAAAACAAAACACCAGCCGCATGAGAGACATTGATGCAGCCAGTGGGTTGGAGTGGAGAAGGCAGTTCTTGACGGTGAACATAAAAGTTAATTTTGCACCCTGTTTTAGAAACTGTACTTGTCCATTTTAGCTATAAACCCACAAAACTGTACCCTATAAAATAGAAACACAACTCCATACACTAATGACTGTATCAAACCAAATTACAACCACAAAAGCAGGTGTCTGCATGCAGTTTATTCTGTCTTATTCAAAACCATGATAAACAGTGGTGCAGAGTTTTTGTAAAGTTGAGAGGGGATTTTTGTCAGTGTGCTTCTCGAGCTGCACAGTAGTAAACTGCACTGTGATTGTGTCGGGCAGGTGTGACTATAAGAGAGCCTTTTTTTGCTGTATTCCCACCCAAGTCGCCAGACATATTAAAATCCTGCTTATATGGCTCTTCCATTGTGACATCCCTGAAGTACAAATAACCAATGAGTTTCAGAGCTGTGTCTCCAGGTGGCTGCTGGTACCAAAGCATCACCCTGTAGTCAGTTTTATCATGGCTGCAGAAAATCTGCACTTTGTCATCAGGTTTTGTGATGAAATCCGAGTGTGACTGACGAACCTCAAGACCCAGACAACCACCTGGGCAAAGAAAGGAAAATAGATAACAAACTTAAATACATTGAGGTAGATTATTAAAGGAAAATGTTTCCACCTTCACATGAGCTAATTGAAATTGTGTTTACCTGCTAGACAACAGAGGAGGAGAAAGCAGATCATTTTGCCTGCCTCAAAATAAAGCATGTGGAAGTTTTAGTTTTGCAGATGTAAGCTCCTGGGATCTGACATCACATCAGATCACAATGACTGTAATGCTGGTATTGATGGCTATCCAGCTAGTGGCTCTAGAGCTGACGAAAGTTTGAATAGGAAAGGGAAGTGATGATCACTGTACACTAGTTGGCAAAGATGAAGCTTCAGAGAAAATGCAGCTGGCTGGGAGGAGTCTGTTCAAGTTTTTGTATGAAGCAGATGGAAAGAACGGGCACTGTGCTTTGCTAGCTGCACAGTAATAAGCTGCACTGTGCTGTTGTCCTTCTGGTGTGACTATAAGTGAACCAGTCTTTACTGTATTTACACGCAAATCTCCAGACATGTTAAAATGTTGTTTATATGGCTCCTCCATTTTGACATCGTTGTAGTTCAAATATCCAATGAGTTTCATAGCTGGGTCTCCAGGTAACTGCTGGTACCAGAGCATCATCCTGTAGTCAGTTTTATCATGTCTGCAGAAAATCTGCACTTCATCACCAGATTTTGTGATGAAATCAGAGGGAGACTGGCTGATGTTAAAACCTAGACAAGCACCTGGACAGGGGAAGAAAATAAAGAATGTTTACATTGTGATATATGGTATAATTTAATTATGAAAACATTTAAAATGAAACAATTTCCACATTCCTAAATATTGCTAAAAGTTATTACCTGACAGGCAACAGAAAAAAAGAAAACAGATCATTTTGACTTCCTCAAAATAAAAGTTACTCAAAAGCATTTAGACAACATGTCTAGACTATGTATCACAGAGTTATAGGGGTTTAAGTTGCTGAGATCTGGTATCTGATCAACCTGATCAACCTGTCACTGTGAGCAGTGGTAATTCAACTGATGCCTCTCCTGAGCTGACTGAGGTTTGAAAAGGAAGTGAAGACATACTCGATGGCTCAGATAATGGCATCAAATCAAGAGCAGCTGGGTGGAGGCTGGGGCTCTTCAGGTTCTAATTCAAAACCATAAATGTTGATGAAAGTTGGCTCAGAGTTTTTGTATGAAGGAGACAGAAACAACAGTCACTGTGCTTTGCTAGCTGCACAGTAGTACACTGCACTGTGCTCTGGTGCCTTTAGGTTGACTATAAACAGAGAGCCGTTCTTTGCTGTCGATCCACTCATATCTCCAGTGATGTTAAAATGTTTTTTGAAGGACTCCTCATGTTCTTTGTTGCCATAATACACATGTCCAATACGTTTCAGAGCTTGTTCTCCATGTGGTTTTTGATACCACTGCATGAGGTAGAAGTCAGTCTTTCCATGGCTGCAAACGAGCTGGACTTCGTCTCCAGGTCGTTTGAGGAGAGCTTGAGGAGTTTGATAGACTTCAACACCCAGACACACACCTAGAAAAACAACAAATAAATCAATTGTGTAAAAACTGAGGATAAAGTGTTACTGCTAAATGGTAAAAGTGATTACCAATAAGCCAAGATAGAAAGAAAAATGTTGACATGCTGATCTCCTGTCTGGATGAACACAGAACACTGAGTGTTTCTGTTTACTGTACTCTTTATCAACTCCCTCCTATCAAGTACAAACCAGCTACATGAAATGTCATAGTGCTCCAGCTCCACCTACTGGAAAGATATAAAAGTCAAAATTTGTTTTCTGATCCACTCATTAAATATATTGTCACCAGTTTTTGTTCAGCTGCTGAGCTTTTCACATCACTGTGTTTGCTGACGGCGCAGAAATACACACCGCTATCGTCAGGCTGCAAGTCTTTCACAGTAAGAGCCCCGCTCTCTATTTTCTCTTTGGTGGCTGAATATTTCGTTTTAGGGACCTCTCCATAGTCTGGCTGTCCACCAAAAACTGTGTAGACAATGAGTGTCATGGTCTCCCCTGGACGCTGCCTGTACCAGTACAT
>JAJHUR010096547.1:0-23433 GCA_027495735.1 Lutjanus campechanus
ACTGATTTATCATTATGGTTTTTTGTATGAGAAAGGGAAGGGAGGTTTTATTTTGTGAAAATAACCGGAAGTGCATTGCTCGCTGCGGCTAGCTTAAATTTCTCCGAATTCGTCCTGACAAAATTGTAAACGGTTGGTATTTGGACAAATAAACGACACACTCATGATCTAAACGGCCACTTTCTCGCATGATCTTTAAAAACATCTCGATAAAGTGATATATTTAAAGAGTTTAGAGCTAATTGAAATCAGCTTCAGCCTGTCGATTTCGGCTGCTGTGTTCACTCTGCTTTGGTTGTTCAATAACCCCGCCTCCAGCCCCTGACGTAAGCCCGTAGCCCCCGACGTAACGTGGTTCTTTCCGCTAGACCAGCAAAGAGTTGGTGCTTGCCTAGCACCAGTTTTGAGAGCCAGGAGCCGGTTCTTTGGCTGTGGAAAACCAAAGAACTGGTGCTAAGTCTGGCTCTAGCTCCGAACCAGCCCTGGAACCAGCTTGGTGGAAAAGGGGTATTAGTGCTGGTGATGTTGAAGTCATGCAACCATGGAGTAGTTTGTTCATAGCCATTATGTTTGTTTATTTTCTGCACTAATCCAAAATTCAATGAGAAATCTCACTGGCCTTTTGTGGAGGGATCACAGCCATGTGAACTTCCATACTGGCCCCCAAAAATGCATCATCTCTGCAGCACTCTGCTCTAGTGAATGTGGCCTTGTGCCCCACACATTACCACTGCTTGCACTATGGGTGAAAGTTTGAGCCTCAGTCAAACTCAGGTGAGGAGTCTGTTGTGCATCAAAATCAGTGAATAACAAACATATCATAATGGTAAGTGTAGTTAGTATCTTGTATTTGTTAGGTTGTTAGCTTGTAACTTGCAGTGGCTAACACAGCTAATGCTAACTCTAACTCTCTGTACTGACAAATCGCCCTGGACTGGGCTAGGACTACGGATGTGCTCAATCAGTTAGCTAGTCAATTAAACATTGCTACCCTCGCTAATCTGCACCAGAACTATCAGTCAGTTAAACTAATTATTAATATTTTATCAATGTACAATGCTGGTTAACTGTTGCATTTGTGTACTCAACCACTCGTTACTTTTCGACGAGTCAGCTAGTCTAAATTTAAATGTCTGTTTAATTGTCAGGGAAATCAGTTGTCAGGAACATATCCTAGCACAGACATCTCCCTCTTCAGTAGTAGTCACAAAATTTGCATGGATACAAGTTAGTATAGTCAAGGTCAGACATTTTAGGCAACATAAACAGAAGAAAAACACATTTTTCAGTGGAGGGGATCTTTAAACATGTGACACCCTACAACTGAAGTTGTTGCAGATATTTTTAAAGGAAGCACATGAACAAAGATTTTCAGGCGGACAAGAGAAACGATGACATGTTTCTGCAGGAGGTTTACATCAGGCATGAATCAAGGCTTTGAGCAGCACAATGCTTCTACTCAGTACAATGCTTCTTCACTAGCCCCACTCTAATACTAGGAACTCCTCTTGTGACTGATTGATTTAGACTCAAAAATGTGAAAAAGTTTCACCGACGAGGCAGCTCAGAATATGATAGCGGAGCCGGAGATAATTGAATGACCTGAGCTGCAGTTTCTGTGCAGTGTGTAGGGACACATCAAGCTCAGTAAGGTGAAAGAGGTTTACGCCTGGCAGTGCATGCGAGCCATACAGCATATCATCTAAACCCCCTTAAGCTCCTGATGTGTTACGTTATAACTAGCACAGCGTGTCAGTTGGAAAGGTGACTATGGAGGCTGAGAGGGATCATTTTGTGGCAGCCACACAACAGCTATTTGTTTCAGTGATTTCCCCTCCTGACTAGGCGTTGACAGACTAAAATGTTCAGTGTTTACAATGCTTTCCTTGCAACTTGTCCTCACATTAGCAATTTCCCTTTGATGTGGCTACCAGCTAAGCCTGCAACTCAAAGAAGGGGGTATGGTATTGATATATTAAAGTGCTTGCTTGTGTTACTCCGGTGTAAGACAAGCGGCTACTACACCCTGCCATCAAAACACTGGCATGACAATCACAGCAGAAGATTGGCTGTGTGCTAAAGTAGCTGCTCTGAATAGCTCGCTGGGGAGACACCCCCCAGTACAACTGGAAATCAATACAGCCCCCAGATGTTGCGGGTCTCCCGGTCCACGGAGCTGCCTGATGCGGAGATGTTCCTCAATGTCTGATTGCACGACGGAGAAGACTGGAAACAGAAAGGCTTCTTTGACTGAAAGCGCGGTGACCATGGGGGAGGGAACCAGGGCCTCTGCGAGAGAGAGTCTCCTTAGCAACGGGAAGAAAATTAACATTGACATCCTGACTTCCCAGCAAAACTCGTCCCAGGGCTTCTGCTGGATATTTCCATGGGGCGAGCAAAAAAAAAAGAAGAAGAGATGTTCAAAAGCTGATATAAAGACACACACTCCCTGCTTGTCATCCATTTATATTGAAATGAGTTTTCCCCCTCAGCTCGGCTTGTGTGTAGTGAATACAGAGAGTCCTAATGTATGTATTTTGCTCATTTTACTGTGTCTGGCGTTTCCGCGCCTCTCCACTGTGACTCTGTGTTTGCCTCCTGCTGTGGTAAACACAACATTGCTATGATAGCACATGCATTTCAGAAAGCTCAAAACACCGCAGAGGAGCCGAAACATTCATTCTCTCTCTCCCCTCTCAATCTCTTTCCCCCTCCATCGGTCCTCTCCCTCACTTCCAGCCAAGGTATTCAGCTCCCATGATTGCAAACACGCATAATGACAGCATCTCCCGGGGGCCAGCGGAGGTACCCCACTGATGCTGAGAGACTCTATCCTGTCGTCACATTGCAGGAAATTTGTCGGCAGTGCACATTGGAGCCTGGTGAGCTTTGGCAAGGCACTGCCAGAAGCTGGGCTGGCTGTTTTTTGTTAATAAAATGAAGTGCAAATTGTGCCGGGCTCGTATGCATTGGAACAGCTCACTGCTTCCTCCCATTACGAGGCCAGGGCGAGCGCCATGGAAGCATAAGCGTGAATACATTATAAAGTAATGAGGAAACATCCAGGAGAGGGTCACGGGGGGCGTCAAGCGGCTCCAGAGGCCTCACCAAGAGCTTTCAGTGTGCTCCGTGATGGATTAGTCATTCGCGTTTGAAGAGCGAGCGAGAGGTGGAGTTCAACAATGTTACACATAGCAACAGTTGCTAAGAGTTGCAGCGAGCGAGGCCTATTCAGTTTGTGAATATGTACAGTCGCCGCTGAGCAGGAATATAGGTGAATAGAGATAGAGCTGTTTTGTGTATCAATGATGATGATGGTGACATTTGCAACAATGCCACCAAATATTCATGAACATGGAAACTCTGCAAGGAACCATGTAGTAGTGGAGGGCATAATAACCCAGAGTGGCTGAGACTAAATGTCACTGATATTTGGGATTTGAAGCAAATCAGGCTTTGTGGATGTAAAAATTAAATCCTGTTTCTTGACATGGCTGCAGCTGGAGCACAGAGAGGCAATGTCGTGGATATACAAAGGGGAATTGGTAGCAGCGTGAGAGTTCCTAAGTGGCAGCCAACTTCCATGTCGGAGCTATTGCATTAACTTCCACATTGCCCGTAGAACAAGTGCAGCGGAGACTTCCTTCGGTCGAATTTAGCCCTCTGCTAAATTGAATGAAGTTGAAATGATTTAGCTGTGTGGCTCTTCAAGATTTTCCAAATGTTACTGGACTGAATGAATCAAATACTGATACTGAAATGCTGATCGTGTCAATATTGATCATTTCGTAAAAGGCGTTGCCAGTTTTCAAGAGAATTTTACAAATCAAGAAAGTTGCAGTTTGTGGGAGGGTAATCGTAGTTTAGTTTTATGTGAAACAGCTCAGCGACTGTCCCTTGAAACATCATCTTACCTAACGTTTTTTAATCCAGCGAGCTATATCAGCTGGGAAGTGAAAGAATGAGCAAGACATGTCGCTTGTATGGCTACATCCTGATACGAAACCATACAGACATTGTAGCATCAGTGGCTAATGTTAGCTTTTGGAGTCATGATGTCACTTAAGCAACTTCTATGTGTGTAGTCTTTCTAATTACATATCTTCACAGTCTTATACCTCAACAGTTTTGTAGCCTGAGTCGCTGCGTGTGGGTGTTAGCTTGCCATTGGATGCTTCTTTTAGGCAGCATCGTGGCATCCGTTATCTATGTTTTCAAAGTCCCTGTGAAACAACAACACCCTCCAAGCTAGCAACCTACACGCTAAAAATTGCTAAAGTTATAAATGTAGACATGCTAGTGCCTATTTCCTTTTCTTTCGCAGTGATTTAGATATTTTAATCCCAGGGCTTGCCTCCTAATGTGCAAATGTTTAACCAAAACAGATTTCCCTCCGACATTATTTTGCAGAGACACTGCTGCTGCATCCTGGGCTTTGCGCCAACCAAGACAATTGTGATTGGTTTAGAGAAATACAAACAAGCTGGAGTGTTTTTTTTCCTCTGTAGCAGAATGATCTTGTGTGGAGCGAGACCTTTCTCCAGTGATGAGCACCATGGAGGTCTACCTATGTGAGACTAACAGTTTTATAACATAAACAGTTTTATAAAGTGTGACTTTCTTGTCTTGTACAGTTATCTCTTAAATTGACCAACATCATATGTGTGATTCATGGCGCAACTCAAAGAGCATAAAAAAATAGTTAGTCTCTTGCTGTTAACTACCACACATATTTTTTTCTGAAATGAGGTGTTGGTCCATCCGAAGGGGAGGAATTTCGCCTTTATATATCATCCTGAAGAACCCCCTCCCCTCCAAAAAAAGAAAATTTATACAGCCTATGATTCTTGTAATGCCTGGGATTGGACGCATTAAAAAAAACAACATGCAAATCCGTCTGCTCACCAGCAAATCATCCACCTAACAGGAATTATGAGGCTGTATTTTAAACCCAACTCTCTTCAGTATGGCATAGAAAACGTTGAATTTGCAGTGACACACTTAACCGAGAAAGCCAGCCTTGAGTGCATTACATATGGACTCTCCCTGTCAATCACGCATCACACAAACAGGTCACATTCTATACATTCCCGTAGGCTGGGGTGGGTGGCAGCCAGGAGAAGGCGGGGGGGAGGAGGGGGTGGAGGCTGGTTTGAGCCCAGTGCTTTAGAGCCACTTTCGGTTTCTCCGCGGCACAAACGCCCTCCCATTGGCATTCAGTCTCTGATGAGCCCGCCGAGCCGCAATGGAGTCGCCTGATGGAACGCCATGGCAACGGCCGACACCTGGCAAGAGTTCATCCCACCTCCTCTCGCTCTCTCCTCCATCATCCCCCTTTCCCTCCCTCTCCTCCCCCCAGATGCTGGAACATATTTCCCTCAGACTGACTGAAAGCCCCTGTGAACAAATAATGGGTGCACGCCAGTCTAAATAAAGTGCGGTTTATGAGTTGCGGTCAGAAACGTCTCCCTCTGCCCCTCTCTCTCTTGCTCTCTTTTTAATGTTCTGCACAAAAAACAGTTGCCAACATTTTTTTCCTTTTTTTGGGGCCATATGGCTGGTTGGTGATTATACAAAGCCATTTTTTCCTTTCTCACAGTGAGGCACATAGTCAAATAAAAGAGAGCGGCTCCACACCAGTAGTCTGCAAACCCATTTCGTAGAATGGAACAAGGCTCCCAAGCCAAAACAAACCAATGTGTCCCTTTGCCATTTTTCAGCCTCAGCTTTCAATAATATGTTAGACCTTAGTGTTGAATAAATCTTCCGCAGTGTGCCTCGACTTGGCTGTGTTATCAATTAATCAAATTAATCAAGACTGGAGGGAATTTTGCAAGTCCCTCACAATTCATTGAGAGGTTGCGTAAATATTCAAGTAAACCACTGTTTGATGGAAACCCCAGAAGTATTAATCACATAAACCAAACTTACTGATGATGGAAGATCCTGTAATGTTGTTTCAGAGTTCTTCGCACAAAGTCAAGTTTAAGTCTTTGTAATGGGTGGTTCAACATTTGGCAACTACACTTATCTTTCCAAGAGTGACCTGGAAGACAGATATGAATTTCATGTCTTCTATGCAGCTGGAGTCAAAACAAATTTAGCCAAGCTGGAGACAGCTAGCTTGGCTCTCTCCAAAGTGAAAAATAAGTCTACCAAGAACTCAAAAGCTGCCTAATGAACATAATGTATCATTGAACATTTAACCTGTAAATAAAATGTAAGAATCACAGTTTGTGGTTTCAGGGGGGAGTTATACGCTGAAGGTTTGCTCACGAAAAACTAGCTATTTGTTTTGAACGGATAATCATGATATCAAGTCATCTGAGAAGTAATGCGTGGAAGCAGTTTGAATTTGACACCACACACAGAACAATTCTCCACATTCACACGATGGCCAGGCATCATGGTCAGGATGGGCAGCTTGAACACTGTCAAGAACATTTGGTAAATGGTTGGATGAATTTGCCTTGATCCCCAAAAAGATGTTTTAAAAAAGGACACAGCAACTGGATTGAAACTTATATTCACGATGTTGAAGGTGAGACCTGCTGTAATGTTAGGCAAGCAAATATGAAGCTTGCAGTTAACATTAACGTCAATATTAGCGCAACTGACAAATCAATCCTTTGGCTAGTACAGACGTTATAAAGTAAGTAACATTATATGGTTTCACACTTGATACAGTAATATGACAATGAAGCACCACAGCTAACTTAACCTTTCATTGGTTTATTTATTGTTCAGTGAATGAGTGTTACTGCATTACATTACAAGGTAATATCAAATGACAATCTAGAAGCAAGTGACTTACTACAAACAGTTGTTTTACCTTGAAATATGTGCCAATGTCCCACCAATCGTCTTTCAGCTGCTAATCAATCAGGAAGCGGCACAATGCTAATTTTTGTCAGACTCCCTATTTTACGACTTGCAACCTTGAACACAGCTGTACGACATTATCATTTTCATGAGAGCATTTGAGCGTCTCACCCTGAGGCTGTTTGGAGAAGTTAGCCCTCAAGGCTTTCTGCCAGAAAGCCCTTCTTGGTTATATTTATCATTGTTTGGGTCAGCACGATTTCTGCTAGAAAGGGCTTTCTGTCCCTGAAGGCTAACTTCTCCCATGTCAAAGGAAAATGGCCACCATGTGAATACTGCAGATAAATTTAAGGCTATCTGTTAAGTTTGTAAAACTCAACTGCTTCACAATGACATTAGCCTGTTTTTCAAAGCAGTGTTACTAATAAGAGTAACTTCATTAGCAGTGCAGTGGTGAAACTTACTTGCGTGCTAAAGCAAAAAGCAGGTGGGGCAGGGCAGGGCTGGGAAACAGTATGGGCAGAAGAGTTGTAAGAAAACTGCAACATTTTTTGTCTTTACCCTCCATTAATGATGTGTTTTTACTCACTGCTGCCAAGTTGCACAAATTCAGATTCTTTCCTACTTTATTTTTTTGAATAGTTGACAACCCCAACCAAAAAGAGACTAAAACCTTTGCTGACTGAGAGGATCTGACCTCTTCGGCTATCGCCAAAAAATGATGAAATTTCTCAGATTTATACTGGCCAGGCAGGTAAACTGTTGTTTTGTAAAGAAATCGTGAAAACACCTGACTCGCCCAAAAATCACAAACCATTTCTGGTCATGTACAGATTTAAGAAACACAAGATACATCATTCACATAAGACACCTTTAGAGTTCTTGGTAAGTATATTGTTCCACATTTGGTTAAGCTAAGTGTTTCTTCTGCTTCCAGTTAAACTAGGTAATCACAGCCTAGGTCCGCACCTAACACAAAGAAAATGTTTAACTGTTTCCTCAAGATGGAAATCCTCATGGTTTTGAAGAATGCTGCGCTCTCAGATTAATTGAGAATACTACCACTGTCTTATTTTAGATATCATGTAACATGGGTGATGCGTCATAAGGTACACCTGATACACCATCAAACTTTAGGCATCGCTGACAACTGACATGATGAATCTCTGTGTCAGATCATTAAAAAATGGGCAGAGGATGTAAATGGTAACTGACTATTTTCACTTATAGCCCCCTGTTGATTTTTCACGTTCATAAATACACCAGCTATCAAGACTTGGTTTAGCAACCCGTGATTAGGGTCTGGGTCAGTGCTCTGATTTGGTGAAACCCTCATAGTCTCAGTTTCTTAGGGTCTGGCATCATTTTTCAGGCCTCATTCTGTACTCCAAACCCAGTCTGTCAAGGCCAAATCATGCCAGCAGAAAAACCAAGATGGCTACTGCTATAAAATCAAGGGGAAAAAAGGTCTGAGGTTTTAGCAAGGAGAATGGCATGAAGAATCATAAATGTAACACGTCAACCAGAAATTATGTCCTCCGTTTCAACAACTCCCTGTTAGAGTTAGTGACCAGCATATAGAGCTTTCTTTCCATCTTTCTAATGTTTCTGCAGTGAAGCATGTGGCCATCACTAAATTATTTATGCTAAATTGCCAGAGCCAAGGAGGTATGAAGTTAAAGTGGAACGGAGAAAACAGGAGAAAAACATTGAATGTTGGCTCATAAAATTATGAGACGGAGTAATAATTTTAAATAGTGTAATAGAGCTATGTTTAATTCTTCTAGGTGATCATGCTGTTCTCACCATAATCGCATTTATTCATGCACGCGAGGTGGAAAATACCTATTAGTAAGTCTATTACGACAGTACTGTACTTACTGTCACTGCATGAGCCTAACAACATTGATATTTTCTTCTAATCCCAGTAATAACAAACTATTGTAACTTTAGAAAGTGTGGTAAACTTGAATGTGACAAAAAGAAATATTTTAATAGCTCTTAATGATGCTCTGCTTTCAGTCTGTCTGTGATAAATTGTACTTATTGTGTAATGAAATGTGTTTTGAAAATTAAAATCTTTTATATACATGCCAGTAGCAGCATGCTAACTCCATGTTTATGGAGGATTAAAAGGGTCTGGATGATATCTAAATATTGTGGCATTGTGTCAAAATGATACAAACACTTACTCGTGTCAAAACATCAAGAGAAATTTCTGGAAAAAAAAAAAGTTTTAGAATTTATCTTTCTGATACACGTCTTTTCAAGAATGCACGCTGTTCTAATCTCTCATATTTCAGGTTCAGCGTCATGTCATCTAAAGGGAGAAGGAGCCAGGATTTAAATCCAGGCCTGAGAGGAGCCAAAAGTGTTAATGAGCATTAAAAAGCTCTTAAAGTGTAATCATCACCATGGTCCCTTGCTCTGAGGTAATGCCTATCACATGGCCTCTGTTGGCACCCTCACTCCTAACCACAACCCGTTCTTCTCCAGGCCAAGAATCATGAAACCAGAACCCCTGAAACCACCAGATCACACTACAATGGTGCAAGAGCTTTCATAGGCATGCAGTTCTCTACTTGCACACTGTAGTGTGACGTATACAAGAGCCGCATGTCTCTTTACTTTCTGTCAATGCTATAGTAATGTTAGCTTCACCTACAAACAGTGACTTTCATCCCTAAGTTAGCTACTTTTCACAGTTAGCTTTTGGAAATAGTTTTTAGACTTTTTGGTGGGCCTAATCACCTCAGTGTCTTAGATCCATGGTTCTCAACCTGTGGATCGAGACCCACAAAAGGGTTGTGAGATCTTTTCTGGAGGGGGGTGGGGGATCACCAGATAGTTGTGAGATTAATGTGTAAATGTGTAAATAATAAATAACAGCCACCTCACTAATGGTTAAAACTATAAACATTACAAGAATTAGCAACATAAAGTACCATGTTCTGAACAGACACAAACATCGATTTTTGAGGAATCGTTTTTCATGTTATTTAAAGCCACTACAAGGAACTTTCATAATTTTTTATTTTGGAGGCACCTGTGGACAAAAGTGATAGTGTTTCCACTATAATAACAACAAGATATAACACCAAAAAATTAAATTATCCTCCTACTTCTTTTTAACTTGCTAGCATTCTGAAAATGTAAATAAACTTGTTTCATCTGATTTCAAGGAGAATCAGGCCTATGGGAATATGGTGGGAAATATAAAAATGGACCTATAATATTATTAGTTTGTTTTGATTGTATTGATACTATTTAGTACAAAAATCTACTCTCAGGTATGCTCAGATGTGAGAATTCAGCTTAACGTCAAAGTCATTCATGGGAAGAACACATCTGGGTTGTTCATGAATCTGTCTTTGTGGGAACAGTTATTAGGTAGTTGGTCTTTTGTGTAAATTGGACAATCACGTATTTGTCCATTCACTGGGAAAATGAGTGCAGTTCACAGAAAAAAATGACCCTCCCTTCACGCTGTTGAATGGACAGGCTGGGATAGATGTGAATGACAGGTGTGAAGTGGCCAAAATACGCCACACACATCCAAAAACAATAGTCTTTGTGTTTGCTGAAGGAAGACAAACAGGTGACAAAGAGTTTGTGTGAGACATGCTACATCAATGTCACATTGAAGGGTCTGAAAAAAGTGGCGGATGTTTGTTTTTCCTCGGATGGACTACCTCTTTCTGGAGTTCCACTTAGGAGGGAAAGAAAATGAAAAGTGAATACTCTTGTGTTTTACATGAGCCAAACGGCCATCAAAAAGAGACTGAAAAAGAATAATTTCCATCAAAATAGTGGGGCTCGGTTATTTTTTATAGGAAATGTACTGTGCACTTGAGGCTTGTTTATAAAGGAAACCTGTTAACGTGAAATTATCTCGTTGATCGCTATTCAATATTTTCATGGCACATTATATGGGACATGTGTTACAACATTGTAACGTTAGCATGACTGGATACAGTGCAAAGTAAAAGTAGTGACCTAGATTATTTCTACAAAACTAACGTAACTCACCCTCCATCGTGGAAAACTCACTGAAGCAGGCACTGTTGTGTCTTACAGAACCACACCCGTCACCGTGCAATACCAAGTTTTTAGGGAGACGCAGTTACAGGCAGCATACTGGGGGTCAAACCAGCAGGTGCCATTGAGTAAATCTAGTGATCTGGTCATTGCCTTGAATTTTCTATATAATTTTTTAACTATATATACCATATATATAGGCTATAATGGCATTGTGGCAATATATTTTCCACTCCTCTGCTGTGTGCATATGATTGCAAACAGGAAACCTGTCTATACTGTGGCCAACCACTCTACATACCTTCTCTGCTGAAATAAATAAGTGAAGGAGGAATATATAATTTCAGCACACACTGATACTAAATGTCTTTCACTTGTAAATTGTATCAACACCTACTGGGTGTAACAAATTTTTGTCACTACAAACAGTAACACTAACTCACACTACCTCTGGGATTTATTAGCTTTCAGTGCAAAATTAAACAAGTCTGCTTTACATAACCACCTCAAAATGGGCATCGTAAATTATCACACGCTAACAGACGCTTCTGGTGTGTAACAGTTTTGTACCTCTGCTGTAAGAGGAGTCATGTACAGCAAGCACTAGGGGACAAACATTGCTCTGTCCGCTTGATTACAACAAATAAATACTACTGGGAGAGGGATACATCTTCCGTGAGAGTTTATATGGAGCACAGCACCGGGACGTATTCATGAATTGGAGCAAAGAAACTTGAAATGTCAATCTCTCCATGAGCAGCAGGGTAGCGATGGTTGGTTTCAGAACATTTTCTGACTCACTCATTCAAATTTTGTTTTACAGCGCCGACACGCACTCATGACAAGCAGCTAAAATGCTGCCTAATAAATATCGCCTCCGTTTTTATGCCTGCTTTGAGGTAGCCCTAATTAACCAGGCACTACACGCGCTCCCCGGTGACATATGTCCCGGCCCGAGCCAAAAATAACACTGCCCTGAGGGAGGACGGAGGATGACGGAGGAGAAGGCGAGTGCTTTGTTGGGCGTCTAAGTTGCATGCGTAGGTATCTGTGTTATATACTGTGTGTGTGAGTCTGTTGTGTGAAAAAAAAAAAGTTCCAACGGCCACAGTCTCTCAGATTTTCAGCTCAAGTGTGGCTGCGCATTTGCATTAAGAGTGCAGGACTGGATCTCTGGTGGAATCTCCCAGAGGAGTGCTTCAGAGGCCGAGGCCCCGGGCGATGAGAAGAGCCTGCTTCCATGTGAGCGAGGCCGGGCCACAGCCACCTGTGAGAAGGTTGAGGAGGAAGAGGAGGAGGGATGAAGGGAAAGGGAAAGTGCTGAGAGGAAGATATATAAATAAAATAAAGACAGAGGAGAAAAGAAAAATAATTTCCTCTCTGTTATATTTGTCAGCTCATCTATACATATGGATGTCTGTCACTGTGGTTTGCAGAGGCGGAGGTGAAGCTGTGTGATCACAGGAGGCAGAGGAGGGCTGAGCGGGTCCTATGAACCCATATGACTGTGCAGTGAGCTGAGGAAACAAGCAATAAGTTATCACAGGGGTTTCTGCACATAAAGAGCGGTGTGTGTGTCTCTGCACACCTGTAACAACCTTTCTGCTAAATGGTTGTTTGCTCGGCATCTTCTCTTCAACCTCCCTCATTCTACTTTCCACTTTCAGTCACCTCTCACCTTAATTTTTGCATTTAAATATGTTAGCCTGCTTGCCTCACAGTCAGTTTTTTACCTTGTGCATTCATAAATTTCCAAAGAAATAACAGAAAACACATATGGAAAACTGCAAATATTAAGCATTGTACATACAGTAAAGTGTCTAAAAGTCTGTGTTATGTTTGAGGCTAAATAAATGTGAACATACAGAGCTGACATCATGCACAAAATAATTAACATTTCTGAGCTCTGGTAAGTTTTTCCAGACCGTCATGGTTAGAAAAATTGTGTAACACAAAGAGAAACAATTCACATTGTGTGATGTTAAAGGTGTCCTGTTAACATTTTTCCAGCTGAATTTTATAATCTATAAAGAAAATGCTTTTCGTCTGATATTGCTCTTTTAATACACCAGCTTTTCAACACCTAACTTCCTAATAAGACATTTCTTTCAACAGAATCTCCATCAAGATAAAGATTATGCCCACGATACCTACAGTTACTACTAACAAATAAATAAATAATGCAAAGTAGAATTAAATTGATTTAAAAGCTGCAGTAATTAATTTTTTGGCCACTGGGGCAACACAATAAGCTGGAAACACAACAGTGTTGATATGGTGAACACATTAGCAAACAGTTGTATATTTACTCTGTTACACAGCAACATTGGCATTCATTTAGAGTCATTTCTGTACACCTTGCAAATGTCCAGTATTCACTCTGATTTTACCTCTGTTTTGGTCACTAAATGGCAGGGAGTACAGCTAGTTAGCAAGCTAAACAAGCTTAGCACAGCCTTGATAGCAACGTCTTTGGTAGAAAATGAGCTCACCTCCCATCGGACAGTTCAATTCCTGGCAAGGGTTCTACTGAGATCAGGTTAAGCGGTGTGAAGTGCAAAATGATTGTGGAGATGAGACTGTGCAGGGTGCTTTGTTGTCTGAGGGGAAGGCGGGACATCCCCTGCCTGCAGCACTCTTGTTAACCTTAACAGGTGTATTGAAAAAGTTTCTCCAGGTTGGTCATACTTATGTATGTTGTTGAGAGTACCAACCACATACCAAAATCTTGTCTCTTGCCTACATATGCTGATATCTAGTAGGTCACCACCAACTCCTGAGGAGAATAGCTGGCTCTTTAGCTGTTAAATGCACCACTATGTTCCCCAAATCACTAACTCTGTCAGTTTGCCGAACTGGTAGCATGCAATGGGTTTTATAAGAGCATTTTTGCTGAAAACAGCTGCCTGCTAGCAGCTTGAAATGTGGCTGATGGAAGCAGTGACACTGAAACCTGGAAAAAAAAAAAACAGAGAGCTGAAAGATGTTAAAATGCTGAGCAGAGCTAAGGGGAACTGACAAATCGATGACAATTCTCTTTTTTTCATTAGTATAAGCAACACCTTTAATGGCAGACTCCTCCTGCATTAACAATACATAAAATAGGCCGATACATTACTGCAGCTTCAACAGTAGCTGTGCTAGTATTGCTGCTGCTGCTGGCATATTTTTCAGGGTTTCATAAAATTTGTTTCATAAAACTACTGTTTTCAATCCGTTTGACAGTAATGACAGAAAACTTTATTGGAAAAATGGTTGAAATATAGACTCCATAAATTCAAACGAACCCGATTCCTCAAACTAATTGTAACTGTTCACTGTTAGATTAATATGGCACTGTGCTGTCGAATCCAAACCCAGACAACAAGAGCCAAGATTTGAAGAGCTGATCCTTTTAATCCAAGAGTGATAATTGGTTGCGTCAAGTCTGGATACAAAAGTGTGGTTTCAAGAAACAGCTGTTTCTTATACATCAACGACCGAAGAAAAAAAAAAAAAGAATCAGCATTTGCACCTACAGTATATGTGCCCCTTAATGTTCACTAAGAGCCAGAACCTCAGATCCAAAACGTAAACCGCATTTTTGTAGCCAAGAGCTAATTGATATTTTTCCACAAACAGCATCCAGTAAAGTTCTCTAATGGCTTTAAATCTTAATCATTGCAGTTGCTGTAGACTAGACATGACATCATGGCAACAGGTAGCCCAGTTTGTTCCACGGGTCTTTAATCATCTAGATTGCCATCATAATGGCTGAGTGGGCCACTGGTTCACAAAAGAAGGCCTCTCTGTGTGTTAGGAGGAGTCAGATAAGGTATGTCTCTGCTTTAAACAGCCTGGAAACAGAACAGAGGAGAACAGTGTTGCCTTTATTTTGATGATCTCGGATAAGATGATACTCCAAAACGGTTCCGTTTATGAATACCTGGAAGTTGCAATAATCAGCCAAAATGGAAGTGAACATAACATAATTTCATAGAGGAATGAAGATGCTTTCTAAACATAGTGCAGTGGATTAAACAACCACAGATGGCTCTCGGATTTTGGATAATCAGATTCAAACCATCACCAATGATAACCAGACCCTTGCCAAAACACAATCAACTCCCTGTCAACACATTGACTGCAGTCTTTCCTCTTTTCTCTCTTCTCTTCCCATCTCTTCTCTTTTGCTCTGCACACTTGAAGATAAAGGTTGTAAAGGGGTTCTTCCTGAGGGCCTGAGGTTTTACCCAGAACCATTTGCCTTTGAAGGGTTTGTCAAAGGTTCTTCGTAACACTAAGGATTCCACTAAGAACCCTTTTCATCCAAAGTACCCTTTTTGGAAGGGAAGTTCTTCAAGAATTGTTGAAATTTTCTGATGAACTCTTTGGTTACCCAAGGGTTCTTTGTACCATAATATAAAAAGGTTCTCGGTCAAGCCCAATGGATGAGTTCTAGATAAAACCC
The DNA here is from genome assembly GCA_027495735.1 of Lutjanus campechanus. Taxonomy (NCBI): domain Eukaryota; kingdom Metazoa; phylum Chordata; class Actinopteri; order Lutjaniformes; family Lutjanidae; genus Lutjanus; species Lutjanus campechanus. The sequence continues at coordinate 15,311 of JAJHUR010096547.1, forward strand.
CTACAATATAAAAAGGTTCTCGTCAGAAGCCCCTGGGTGGGTTAGCAGGAAATGTTCTGGATAGAACCTTCAGATAGGCCTTTTTCCACCAACATGGAATTGGCTGTGTTCCGGTTAATGCACCTAATTTTGAACCGTTTGGAGCAGTTACACCAAAAATTAAGTGGCTCAGCCCCTGAAAACTTGGTTCCCAGCTGGAACCAAAAAAATAACAGGTTTTCCTTGGGAACCAAAGTTGGCATATCATATTCTACAGGTTGTTGTGCATTGTGCAACACCCTTTGTTAATGACATCCTTGATTACAATGGTTTCACGTCCATTTGATAGACCTTATGTTCTAAGGATCCTGAACAGAACCAGTTCAAGAACCATAGCTAATTGGGTGGAAAAGAGCCCTAAAAAGGTTCCTAGTGGAACATTTAGGAAAGGTCCTATCAGGAACCATTGAAGGTTCTCCTCTGGGGACAAGCCAAAGAACCCTTTATGGTTCTAGTTAGCACCTTTATTTCTAAGAGCGAGCATGTTGGATGCCTCGGTGTCAGCCACACCAGTTATTCCCCTAATCCTAAACAGATTGGCTTCCGCCACAGAAGAAAACCCTCAGTCTGGCCGTCTCCTCGGCGCTCGCTCCGCAGAAACCCCATTAATCGGCAGCACATGGCGATAGGTTATGGAATGGATTATGGGCCTTGCAACGTATGTGGTCCGCTGGCTGCTCCGATGGTTGCACGGCGGTGTTCGGGGACACCCTCCCTAACGAGGAGACAGAATTGATCGGCGCTGTTCTCACTTTTACAGCCTCCACGACCGAAGGGGGTGGGGGACAGTTGTCAGTCATTCCTAATAGTTGCTCCCCTCAACAGCGGAGTCAATGGCTTTCTCCCTGATGTGAACACTGCATAGAAACTCATGCGGCGGGCTGAACGTGTAATTATCAAACTTGGAGCTGCTTATTAAGATGAGAAAGAGGACAAGGCGATTGTGTTTCTTTTATTTTTTGTTTCTCGGCACAATGGAGTAAGTGGAGGTCTGTGAAATCATGGCGAGGAAGAGGGATCTGAGAGGAGGAGGACAAGAGCGGGAGAGGGAGGGGGCAGCGAGAGGGAGAGAAAGACATGGGGAGAACGAGATAAAGGAGAAAGAGACAATCAAACACACACATACATGAACACACACATGTACACACACGCACAATAGTCACAGAACATAATAGTGAGGTAACCGCAGTTCTCTTTTTTTCTACTGCTGTGCCAGTAGGTGGTATGTGTGAACAATGTGTGTGTGTGTGTGTGTGTGTGTGTGTGTGTGTGTGTGTGTGTGTGTGTGTGTGTGTGTGTGTGTGTGTGTGTATGTGTATAGATGTGTACCTCTTTAGGGGGTGGGTGAGGTCTCAGAAACACAGCTGCAAGGCCTGCTCTGCCTCTGTCATTTGTACAGCACTAGTCTGCCAAGGGTGAAAAGTGACCAAAATTATCCAAGAATCCAGGGTGAGCGGTGTGCATGTGTGTGCGTGTGTGTGTGTGTGTGTGTGTGGTAGGGGGTGTCCTAATTCAGGAGGAAAGGGTGAAAATTACACCTCTGCACACATGTCCAGAGAGTGGATCATACACCGGGTGGTTTGCAAAGCCTTCTGAAAGAGGGAGGACAGTCTGTAAGTGTTTGTGTGTGTATGAGTGTGCGGGTTGTGCTATGGATCAGACCGTGTCACTTTATTCATTTGTTTGTTTGTCAACAAGATACCTCAGATTTTGGCCTAATACGAGAAAGTGAGACTCTCATAAACTGCTTTGAGCTGCCAAAACATACAAATCTTAATCGTGCTTTAGTTACTGGAGTGATTACTGTGGGGAAAAGAAATGAAACATATTGACAGTGAACCTTTTGCAGATATATTCAGTATGAACATTTAGTGAACAGTTTGCACATACATTCAAAATAATCAGTTCCTCATTATGTTGACAAGAACAAATGGAATTACAGATACTGTATTTCTTATTTCTTGTTGCAGGTCATTTACATTTCACATGTTTCATGTAGCTCACATTGTTGGGCATTAATACACAGGCTACCATACGATACAATATGACACGATGTGAATGATATGATACAATATACGACTTTATTGTCAGTATGCAGTGAAATTCATTGCATCCTTGGCCATCTCCGTTCAAGAGATTACTGAGTAATGTGTTACTTTGCCAATTTATTATAATTTAAGATTCTGGGATGTACTAGTTACTATTCAGAAAATACAGTACAACAATACAATATACGACTACGAATGATACAACATTTATGGGATACAACATTTATGGAAGTCAGTTTAATTGTTGTCCTAGCAGGCCTGGATGGGAGGTTGATTTTAAAGGTGACCTTTGGAGTTGTTGACCACAAGTATTAGAGCTGAGTGATATGGACAGAATCCAATATTATATCATATTATACAATATTTTTGACCAAAGACCTCAACGTCTTTATTTATTGATATTATGACACTATTGTAGGGATGACTATTGGTGCTTTCACAAAATATACAATGAGCAATAAGATTTTTGATAGTGCTTAGCGCGGTATACATCACTGCCAGTGTTTTTGCACTACTCAAGTGCATAGGCAAGAGTTTGATGTCATTGTTTTGCGATGTGTAAGAAAAATATGCAGACATTGATAAAAGGAACAGATAAGCTTGAAGGCATACAGTACTGATGGATTGGGCAATTAGGACCCGGTTCTTGATTCCCATCCTATTCCCTTCACAGGCCATCTTTAATTTTGCTAGCTTCTACCAAAAGAGGAGATATGTGCAACTAGTAAATGCAGAGTTGTCTCGGTAAAGCTACATCCATGAATCACCTGTTATTTTCAGAGTGGGTGGGTGTGTGAAGCTGCAGCTTAAACTAGCTGTTGATGGTAAGTAAATATCCTTAAACTGCCAGCTGGCTACTGGTAAATTGACAGTGTCTCCTTTTCTATGTCCATGTATGGTGGCGCAGAAAATGTGATGTGTGGAGACTTAAGACTTCGGATACTTAAGGCATCTGTGATGGACTTATGCAGAGTAACAGAATGTAACTTACTTTTGTAAATTATTTATTCATTCAAACCTATATTTAAGCCTCAAAAACCATTGAGGTTTCCCTCATTTGCAATTCTGTTGAGATACAGAGAAATATGCCGAGCTATTTGAGATCACCATCTTGAATGGTTCAAAGAGACAGAATGTGTTGATCTTGAGAATATGTTGTAGATAATTCCATGTTTGGTGCACAAAAAACTAAAGACTGGACAGATTTTCCAAGTTCTGAATAAAACTGCAAGACTAAGACAGTATGACGAGTTTGTTAGGGTCCTGGGGTCCCGTCCAACATAGATGTTATATGGGGGGGGGATTTATTGATGAAAAGATCACAGAATGCAATGATGAGTGGGGATCTCTAGTAATGAAAGTAATGTCTTTTTTTTAATGAGTATGAAGAAATGAACAGTGGATTAGATTTGCAAGTAACTTGCCCAGCCTGCTCACATACATTTAGCTCAGAATTATATTTCACTGACTTTGTGTGTAGACTTGGTGCCAGGCTGTATGTGCAAGCACACGTGACTGGCCGTTATGTGTGTGTGTGTGTGTGTGTGTGTGTGTGTGTGTGTGTGTGTGTGTGTGTGTGTGTGTGTGTGTGTGTGTGTGTGTGTGTGTAGGCCTATGTCTGCGCATGTATGGCTGTAAACAATGGGACCAGTTCATAGACGCCACTGCAAGCGGCCCAAGGCCAGAAGGACGTCGGCTCAACAACAGCTCTTACAGACGACTCCTTGGCTTCTTGCCCATTATCTTCCCCCAACCGGCCAGCCAGAACCACTCTGTGTTCTCTGGCCTTTTACAAAGGCTAATGAATAGAAAAACTTGAGGATGATCACAAAGATATCATCATGTTCAGAGTCTGAAATTGACAGCCTACCCTGCAAGTGAAAATACTTGATGCTATAAACCCTTCTTTGTAGATGATAGCCCACTTTTATTTTAAAGTTATTCACTGTTCTGGCCCACTCAAAGAAAGATGAGCAGGTCAATATTTGACAGATAAACATGCAAAGTTTCTATCAAAGCTCAGTGGCGTTACTAGCCTTTATACCCTTTATTGTCAAGTAATCAGGCATGATTCAGGTTGCTGCAGTTTTTAATTTCATATGATGTTATTACAATCCCGAATGAGCTGGATTTTATTTCATTAGAGCCTGGAGCTAACCTCTTCACACCGCTTCTGTGTACAGCATGCAGTTTTACTGGTGATATTACCTGGTACATGTTTTTTATGCTTATTATTCTGAGCTGTGGATGTTCACATAATGGAAGAGAAGAGGTGTTTCACTGAACAGGTCAACTCAAAGTTAAATCGTTTTATACTCTTTATCATCTCTTCACAGAGTTAAAAGCATTTAAAAAGTGCGCACTTTATTACATGAGAGGATTTTTTTTGGGAAACGACTGGAAAACACCTGCATGCACATGGTTGTGTGGTTGTGTGTTGTGGGAAAATTGATTCTGCAGCCTTTTAAAAGAAACTGCCACAAAAAAATGTCAAAATGTCTGATGATTTTGAGTTTTTTAGGCATGTCAACATACACACAGTTAAAATATAACACAACAACACACATAAAATGTTTATTTGTCTCAAATTTTGTTGTGTTTGTGAGCACTTCTCCTTTGCCAAGATAATCCATCCATGTGTTGAATGTGGCATATAGAAATGCTGATTATTGCACAGGTGTGCCTTGGACTGGTTGCAACCCTAAAATGTGCTGTTTGATATGTAGGCAGTGAACTATGTCTATTCCAAATTGGGCCATCAATTTTTTCTAGCCAGGAGGGCAAAGTCATGACCCATCCTACTCTGCCTCTGATTGGCTTATGCTGATATTCGTACCCTAACACTAGCCAACCACTCCTCGTGCCTAAATCTAACCAGGCATCTGCTGCTCTATGTAAGATGGGACTCCCTAAAAACTTGCCTGGGAACAGTGTCTCATGTCCTGCATCAGAGTTTTGTGTGCCTCACTGTTTGGATAAACCAGCAAAACCATAACTTAAAAAGTGATTTAATAAATACCAAGTTCTGAGGGAGTCCCTATGTGAAATAGTCATACTTCTGTGTCTAATAAACATCTTTTTTTCAAGATAAAACTGCACATTTTGTGGCCTTTCATTGAGACCAGTCCAAGACACATCTGTGCAGTAATCATCTCTATGTCCCATCCGTCAGATGGCAAAAGTTGCTCACAACACAGAACAAAACTTGAGAGAAATAAAACTTTTTTTTGGTGAACAGAACAAGTCTTAGATCTTTTATTTCAACTCATGAACATGGGAGCAAAAACAAAAGTGAGGTGTATATGTTTGCTGAGTGTATATTCTTTGAAGCTAGTGGCTACAAATGCTTTTCTGCATGAAAATGTTTCTCGCTGGAAATTATAGCTGGAATGTTTAGCTACAGAACAAATATGTTGATGTTGATTAATTGACTCATTTTGGATCAAAAGACCACGTTATCCTCTCCAACCATCTTTTCTAGGCAGGTGGGTGGGTCCCATTAACTTCTTTGCTAATAATGAGCTATAATCTTACTCTAAAATTACTTCAGCACAAATTGAACTTTTAGGAAAATCTCATTATCTTCTGCAATGACGGTGGAAAGGATCCAGTGCAACCCTGAACTGCCCCGCATTTCCCCTTTGCATGCGTTGGGATCTGAGAACCTCCCACACAATGCTGGACTGCCTTGTTCCTGATCAAAGGTACAGTGTGTTATTCAGAGAGCCTGAAACTATATGATAAAGGGGCTCCTGTTCCAATTAGTGGGAAGTTGTACGTTTTTCCCCACTTCTCCTCCCCCATCCACGTCTTGTGGATGCGTTGGTTGGACGATTGTGGACATGAGAGCATCAGATCTGACCTCTGTTTGACAGTAATGATCGTGTCTTGACCTCAAAGCTTTTTTGTCTAAGTGATGATGACCCTGCTGTATGTTGCTGAGGCATGACTAAGGAAGATCCAGGGCAGATGCTTGGGTGATAGGGTATACAACACACCATTTGTATGATGGCTAACTGGATGGCTGGTTTGTTATAACTAAATATCTATGTCCGGGTTGCCTTAAGTGCACTAAATTTGAAAAGAAAATTTCAAATAAAAATAATTTTTATTTTCTTGATATTTATTCAGTTGTACATAACGAAATATGTTCAATAAGCTTAAGATATTAATTTGAATCAACAACTCCTCTGTATCACTGGTGAATATTTAGAACATTTAATATAATTTATTTAATTTTAACTGTAAGATGGTGGGGACTAGATTAAACACCAACCTTTTTTTCATGTTTAACTTTTTTACTGTTTTTTAAAATGTGGGTAAACCTGCTAAAAACAAGCGATTGACCTTTTTTCTACAGCCACTAACCCTGTTACTGTTTGTGTGTGTGTGTGTGTGTGTGTGTGTGTGTGTACTGGAAAGCTGAGACTCAACTCATGTCTTCTCATGAGATTTTTAAGTGTGTTCAGCTCTCCGTACGTTTGTAGCTTCTAACTGAATCTCTGTATCTCTCTCTTGCTTTCGGCTGATAAGAGTCATGTTAAGTTACTGCTGATGAAACCTTCATAATAAAACCTTTTAGATAACAAAATGATGGGAATTTTTTATTGTGAAGAATTTATTGGAAGTGAAATACTTGTCCACTGTTCAGATGCTGGAAAAAAGACGAAGGCTTCATCACTAAACACAAGTCAAATCAAGTCAAGCAGCACTTGCTCATGAAAAAGGAGCAAAAGAGTTGCAGAAGTTACAGACAGAGGTCACAAGCCTTCATTGCCTCCACGAAATGGAGTGAAAATTATTGTATCTACTCAGGTATCATGTTTCTATCACTGCCGATCGAAGCTGGAGCCGATAAATAACTGTGTCTACTGCAGAGTCATTTGACCCAGGAGTGAAAGCCGATTGTACACTTTCCCACTGAAGACAAAAGCCAGATGTTAGTGGGGTTTATTGAGTTTTTGTCCAGTGTAATACGGGCTTTAGAAACAAACATACAAACATATGTTTTCTACAGACTATAAAAAGAATGGTTTCAGGAGAATCTCAAACAATGCATGCTGGGAAGTCTGCTAATATGCTGATAATGTGTCGTTAGAAACTTACTTGAATGAGTTGATTGAACTCTGTACAGTAGAATCATTCAACTCATCATTTCAAGTCAAAGGACTGCAAATGAGCAGTCGTGTATTCGTGTTTATAAGGTCTGAAGTGTTCTGAAAATAAATACGAGACATTTTAAGTTTAATTAACTTGAATAAATAAAACTTGTATGATTAAGTTAATGAGAAAAGATTAGTTGATTCCACTAAATTCCTGTAGGACTTTTATTTTACACTGTAAAGTGTGTTCACCTCCTCAACTTTACCTACGTGGACTGAAGGACTCTTTAAACCAGCAGCTGCAGTTCAAATCTCATATGCTGGTGCATGCATGGGAACTTGTCCTTTTTCCCCTGCAGTCCCCCCTCCTCGCACCCCCTCATCCACTTCCTGCTATCTCCAGGGCCAATCTAAAGCTGCGCTATTACGATTCCTGTACTCGGTGTGTTGGCGGCCGATTTAGAACATCAACACCATCAATCAACCCGCCGATGGGGCCAACCAGCTGGCTGAACCGTCCTGTCCCACTGCCGGACAATTTGTCATCCGACGAGGCCAAGTTGCGTTCATGTAACTACACCCAAACCTTTCTCCTCTCTGTCTCTCCCCTTGCTAAAAACCTCTTCTGATGACTTTTTGACTCGCCCTTTCAACTACATCTCAATTCACAGCAGCCTCTTTACCAAAAGCTTTACAATTGTTTTCTTTCTGTCCCTCCACATGAGGATAATTATAAACACTTACACACATCCATGGGACAAGGCTCACTTTGGTTTCTCTTGACTGATGGTTTTGTTTCTGCAGCAGCCTGTTTTATTCACTGTTTTGGCTATTATGTTTGCTGGAAAAATAAGCTGAGCAGTGGCCATTACAAATGTTTCCCCTTTTGCTTTATGTGGTTCACTGCGGTGGGTCATTATCCAGCAAAATATAT
>JAJHUR010096548.1:0-15625 GCA_027495735.1 Lutjanus campechanus
AAAATAAGGGAACCAGGGATGCTAATATGCTAGCTCATTTTAGAACTCATTTCTGCAGCACTCTATACTTTGATTTATCATAAAATATCTACAAAAATGGTAACATTCCCATCGGCCTCAGGTGTACTTTGTGTATAGCACTGTGCGCTAAGTGTTAAAACAAGATGGTGAACATGGCAAGCAGCCACTAGGGAGCTATACTGGCACTTATCAGAAAAATGAACGTACAACAACGTGCTAAGAACTATGTTAAATGACAGACATCATTTCTGGGACAAATGTATTTGATGTGTAATTTGATTTAGTTTGGCCCATGACCTATACGCTGACATGGAAAGGGGCGGGATTTATGACCAATACTGCAGCCAGCCACCAGGGGGCAAATGAGATGTTCTGACTTCAGTTATTTGGAGAGCTGTCATGTTGTCCACCTTTATATATGTCAAACTATGAAACTGATTCCCCTGAACAGTGAACATATTCTATAACCTTTATCAGAGACACCACCTGGGGTGGTCTGGTAGCTCAGTTGGTGGAGTGTGCACCCCACGTACGGAGGCTGTGAGACCTCTGCAGAGGCCGTGCGTTCGACTCCTGCCTACGGCTGTTTGCTTCATGTCATCTCCCAACTCTCTCTCCCCCTTTTCCTGTCTTCACGTCAGCTGTCCTATCAAATAAAAGATCCAAAAAAGTATATATATATATATACATACACATATATACATATATATATATAATCAAAGACATCACCTCAACATGTGGTGTTCAAATTGGGTTATGTGTCACTGCCACTGAGCACAAAAGGGCCTTTTTGAGGGAACTCTGAAATGGTAATGACACCGTTCATTCAGCATACTTTTTAAAAACATCAGTCTGCTTTCCAGTGATCTTGTTTTAGCAGTATCTGGAAGGCATTTGATATCACTAGGGTAGCAACTAAGCTAATAGTTATGGATTATATTATTTATTAAGATAAGATAAGAATAACAACAATAGAGTATCAAATAGAAAGTGGAATATAAAGAGTATAAGGGGTAAATAACATCAGCCATAAACACATATTTTTCTGCTAGCCTGTAGTGCTGATTCATGATCCATCTAGATTTTTTCTCTCCAATATAATGGGAACAAAACCCCCAAAAATACAGAAATAATGACTCAAGATAATCCACAGACAAGTTTCATGTAGGAACTACTTTCTAGTAGTTCTGGAAGATTCTACTGCAGAAAGAAAGTAGTTCCTACATGAAACTGCTCACAACAAGGCCTGTGGATTATCTCGAGTAACCAGGTCACGATTTTTGGAAATTTTCCAATTTCAAATATGTATTTTTGATTTTGTGGTGAACTGACTCTTTAAATACTAAAGCAGTATTGGCAATAGTTACCGTGAAAAGTAGTACTGCAAGTGGCAATAAAAAGCAGTGTTGGGCAATAATATATTACTGAGGAATATATTACAGTAATAATATTACTTAATCTGTGATGAGTAGCACAAGGGAATGTAATTTCCAAAACAGTAATAATATTACAGTTACTAATCCCAGTGACTGAGTTACTATTAGACTTGGGTAGACTATCTCATGATGACTTATACTGTACGTGCAGCAAGTCAGGTCAGGTCACATCAGCTGCAGCCAAAAAGCTAAACAAAGGATGGAAGATGCAGGAGAGGGAGAGAGGCAGACTTTCCACTGGTGGAAGAATTGTCATTGCTATAAGTTTGTTTGGCTCCATCAGAGAGAATCTGTGGCTGTGGAATCTAATTTGAAGGACACACTCAGAGAGGTCGACTTTGTTTCCACCACAGCCAACATCTGGACAGCGGACAGCAAAAGCTGTCTGGGTGTTAACATGTCACTGGATCAGCAGTTCAACTTTGAGCAACCTCCAACAAGCTACAAAAGGAATACAGTAATGTAACAAGTAAGGTCACTAATTACTTTTGATACCAAGTAATAAGTTAAGTAATATTATTACTTTTTAATGGAGTTAAAAAGTAAAAAAAAAATGATGTTAGTGGTATTGGCAGGCATATTGATTAGTTAAAAAAAAGTTACATTCACCAGCCATTTTATTAGGTGCACCTGTTTGTCTGCTTGTTAACACAAATATCTAATCAGCCAATCACATGGCAGCAACTCAATGCATTTAGGCATGTAGACATGGTGAAGACGACCTGCTGAAGTTCAAACCGAGCATCAGAATGGGTGAAAAAAAGGTGATTTAAGTGACCTTGAACGTGGCATGGTAGTTGGTGCCAGACGGGCTGGTCTGAGTGTTTCAGAAACTGCTGATCTGCTGAAATTTTCAAGCAAAACCACCTCTAGGGTTTACAGAGGTCCAACAAAGAGAAAATATCCAGTGAGCGGCAGTTCTCTGGGTGAAAATGCCTTGTTGATGTCAGAGGTTCTGACTGGTTTGAGATGATAGAAAGGCAACAGTAACTCAATTTAACCACTCGTTACAACCAAGGTATGAAGAAGACCATCTCTGAATGTGCGACACGTCAAACCTTGAAGCAGACGGACTACAGCAGCAGAAGACCACACCGGGTGACTCCTGTCAGCTAAGAACAGGAAACTGAGGGTACAATTCATACGGGCTCACCAAAATGGGACAATAGAAGTTTGGAAAAACGTTGCCTGGTCTGATGAGTCTCGATTTCTGCTGCGACATTCAGATGGTCAGAATTTGGTGTAAACAACATGTAAGCATGGATCCATCCAGCCTTGTATCAACGGTTCAGTTCTGGTGGTGGTGGTGGTGGTATAATGGTGTGGGAGATATTTTCTTGGCACACTTTAGACCCCTTAGCACCAATTGAGCGTCGTTTAAACACCGCAGCCTACCTGAGTATTGTTGCTGACCGTGTCCATCCCTTCATGACCACAGTGTACCCATCATCTGACGTCACAAAGCTCAAATCATTTCAAACTGGTTTCTTGAACATGGCAATGAATTCACTGTACTCAAGTGGCCTCCACAGTCACCAGATCTCAATCCAATAGAGCATCTTTGGGATGTGGTGGAACGGGAGATTCACATCAGGGATGTGCACCCAACAAATCTGCGCCAACTGTGTGATACTACTGTATCATGTCAATATGGACCAAAATCTCTGAGGAATATTTCCAGCATGTCATTGAATCTATGCCATGAAGAATAACAGCAGTTATGAAGGCAAAAGGGGGTCCAGCCCGGTACTAACAAGATGTACCTAATAAAGTGTAAAGTGTTCATTACTTTCTGGATTAACTGCATTTGGTCTGCAAAATGTCAGCGGAAAAGTCACAACATACAAATTTCCAGAGCCTAAGTTAACATATTACAGTCCCAAAACTAAGGGAAATTCAGTTTACTGTCATAGAAGACTGAGAAACTGGATCATATTTACATTTGACAATTTGATGGATCTCTGCGCTGTACGGATGTAGAGAAGGCTGTCTTTGAAGATGTATGCGACATTGACGATGGCCTGAAAATGTTTGACTTCCTGTCACATGACCGTTCGACACTAATGATTGGAAACTTTTTTGGAGAAGTTGCCATCGTCGACAGATGCACCCCAGGGAACTCACGCGAGTCCCTCCACACGTTGGAGGACCCCAAGACTCTGTGTTGTGTTAGTGTCCACCCTTTACAGAAGCAGTCTCTGGAACCAGTGAATATTCAGCAGATTTGCTTAAAAAATGACAATTAGCAAAATTGTTGCTGGTTAGTTTTTTGGTGATTGACTAATGGAGTAATTGACCGATCTCATTTCGGCTCTATTCACCACCTCAGACAAATTTGTTCTACTAGCTGGGGAGATACAAGTGACAGTAAGGCTGAATTTGATCCTTTAAGATACTATGGCACCAGTTGTGTTTCATTATTAGCACACATGTGTCAGTCAGTAGCCACGACCAGCAGTTAGCGAGTCACACCTGGCTCATTAATCATCAGTGACGAACAAAAACCTGAGTGAAGCTGAGCGCGCTGCAGTAGATCACAGAACATCTGAAAGCTGAATTTTGAATATACCATTTGCACTTCACACGGCTCTTTAAAAGCACGCTGCTTGTGTCGGCGTGACAGTTAGCTGTGAGACACGGCTCTATACTCCCACCGCCACGGCGGACGCAGCGGCTGTCGAGCATCAGGATGAGGGCCTCCAGCTGCATGCGTAGCCGGTGATGTCTCTGTCAGAGACGCCGCTGACATGTCGGGGCTTGACATGCCACACTCTCCTGGCTGCTTCTTGTACAAGAGCCAACACGAGCAAGTGAGACCTCACAGGCACTGTGAGATAGAAGAGAGATGGAGATCAAGGTTGCTCCAGGAAACAGAGAGTGTGACAGACTGAGAGGAGTTTTTTTCTTTTCTTTTTTGTACCTGGATATTTCTCTCAAAGTGCCCCTTTATATTAACATCTCCATCACTCATTGTGAAAAAAGAGGATAAAAAAAAGAGAACCTTTCAAGAGTCAAAATCGTCCTCCTGGCTGAATCATATATTTCTTGATCAACAGACCTTTTTCACAGCAGCCATTTTGGCATGAAACAGTAGCGTAAACACAGGTTTGAACAATGATGCTAATTAAGGCTCTGTTGCATTCAGGTCAAACAGAGTCATGGTGCTGCTACTGTGCATGTTGGCTCACTGGAAAGGGTTTGCTACACTAAATGGAACGTGACCTTAATTATTATCATTACAGAGCAAAAAGAAAAACAAAAAAAAACAAAAAACAGTTGAGACAACTTAAAATTTCAAGGCAATGCACTGCAATAGATTTCTGAGTTTTCAGCAAAACTCAAACTCTTAAATTTTGAAATAAGCTTTAAAAAGTTTTGCTGACCTGTAATCTTTAGTTGAGATAATTTACTTCCCTTCTTTAGATAAACTTGAGTCTTTGAGTTGTAGAAACTAAAAAAAAAAAAAAAATTTAAAAATTGGTCACAGTGAGCTGCAATCCTGATTTGTCTGGGGTTTTTTAATGCTTGAGAAATTAGATAGTTTTGATTGAAGATATTAAAATTTTAACGTTTACTTTCACTTCAGTGAATTTACTCAGTGTGTTTTTTAATACAAAGTTTTGAGTTTCTAAAATTCAAAGCTTTAAGTTCATCTGATGAAGAAAAGTGAAAAATCAGTTGCTGGTAAAAACTTTTTCAGAACTTAAGAATCTGACTTGGGCTCAAAACTCAGAAATGTATTGCAGTCCGTTGCCTTGAAATTTTGAGTTTTCATTTTTTTCATTTTTATAGTGTAGTAACCCCTATCTACTATTTTAAATCAATATGGCTGCTGTGGAAAACCTGTGATGGCTGCAACTGTGAACCTCATCATCAACCGGGCATACAGTACTAAAGGTGGCTTCAGCTCTGTTGTTTAACATAAAATACAAGACACAGTTACCTTTTTTTATTTAAAGCTCACTTTTTTTCTAGATTGGGTGCACATAATCAGGTCAAATTAAGTGTTCATAACTTCCCTGTCAATGTCCTGTAGCCGACTATCCTCCTGACAATCTGGCAAAAGACTGAGGTGCTGCATCACACCAGCCTGGGTTATCAGCAGCGGTGGAAAGAGTATTGAAAATCTGTACTCAAGTACAAGTACTATTACATTACTAAAACATTACTCAATTACAAGTAAAAGTCCTGGTGTTAGAAAAAACACTTACATAAAAGTACCAAGTGTTCTTCTCAAAAACTACTCAGAGTATTAGTTACTTTTTAAATGTTGATGTTTTATATACAGAATCAACAGCTTCATTCTATCAGTGTGGTTTCTGTTTCTTCAAGTCTTCAGTCTAAAATACCCCCAGCTCCTGCTCCGTTCTGCTCAGTGGTCACAGTCACCTCTCCAGGAGTTGCGGATTTTGTGTATTTTCCTTAACCAATAGTTGAAAATAGTTGAAACATTTGCTTAATCATTAATAATTTTATAATTTAACAACAACTGGCTCCACCAGACATAACAATGTCAGTGAGACTATTGATTATGTAAATACCCATGAATGCGTTTTTATTTTGTTAAATGTTCAATGGAGATCAGTCAATTAATGATTAATCATTAACATCCTTACTCCAAACCTTTGCTACTGTAGTGTTCAGGTTTTTGTCCATATATCTTGGTTTTCATTGGTCTGTTTGGGATCAGATAACGTTATTGGTTATAAAAATGCAGATGAAAGATTAAGGGGGTATTAGGATATTATTACTCAATTCTGATTTTATTTATTTAAAAAAAAATAATTCACCCATTATCACAAGAGAACAAGCTTTGTTATCTCGAGGTAACTCAATAATTAATCTGTTATCATGAGAAAACAAGCTCTGTGATTTTGAGGTAAGTTTCCTTAAGTTTGTTTTCTCGTGATAACAGGTTAATTATTTCATTATTTCGAGATAACAGAGCTTGTTTTCTTGTGATAACAGGTTAACAGGTCAAGAATTTTGTGATTAAATAATTAAGCATTTATCATGAGAAAATGAGATGTGCTATCTCAACGTAATTAAATAATTAACCATTTATGACAAGAAAATGTGGAAAACAGCTGGAATGTGTTTCTGATATATATATATATATATATATATATATATATATATATATATATATATATATATATATATATATATATATATATATATGTATATATAAAACATAATGAGTTCCTCTGCTATGAGGTAAATTCAGATGATTTATTTCTGTGAGAAAAATTGTGTGGATGAAAAAAAAAATACAGCCTACAAACTGAGAAAATCTGGATCTGACTAAGAACAGCAAAATGATGAGAACAACATCAGCGCACGTAAAACTGAATGACCTCAAGTCACTTCAGATGAATTTGTCATCTTGCTGCTTGAGGCTGTTGGAGGAGAAGGAGCAGTGGGGGTCCTTAGACTTGGGGGTGGAGGAGAATTAGCTCTGAGGCATGATGGGCTGCTCTATGAGCAAAGCAGACTGACTCAGTTGAATTCGAAACTGTCCTTGACTGAATCACTGTATCAATAGACGTGAATCATCATCAACTCACACAAGTTGTTCTGAATGTTTTCGTCAGTGCCCGAGTTCTAAATGTATTTTTTACTGTAACACTTGAGCAACCTGACCATCACTGTTTCATTCATACACAGTGAACACAGTAACAACAGAGCCCTCGTGTTTCAGCAGGGGTTTGGATAAATGGATGGCAGTGATGTGAGGATGTTCAGGCTGGAGGATTCCTCTCGTCTAATTGCGCAGGATGATACCGCAGCTCCGCTACGGCTTCACACTCCAACCCACCTTGAAACGGTTCCCTCTAGTGCTGCATTCAGGGCCACCGTGAAAAACGGAAAGATGCGTTAATTATCCTTTTCTAACACAGAAACTAGAAACTTGCAGTTTTGGCCATAGTTCCCGATTTGTTTGACTGATGCAAAAACACCTACAGTCGAGCACTGGCAGCATAAGTGCCTTTTAAACAAACAAGAGGGATTTTCATATTTAGCCTACCACGTTTATTATGCAGGGTAACCACCTGTTGGATTTTGTCATCTGTGGTTGGGATCATGACGTTGTGTAGGCATTGCTAAAGCCTACTATAAATGATTAATGTTTCAAATAAAATCAATGATTAGGCCTCTGCTTTGTAACAGGAAGTTTAAGTCTACCAAATCCTGAAGAAACTTCAATTTTGAATAATAAAAAACTTTTTAAAAGTTATATAGTGGGTTTTATGTAATGATTTTTCCCCTCTGCTTTATGGTTATTCATCTACCAGTTTTTGTTTGACAGTTTGCTGTAATATTTTGCTTCTAACTTCACTGTACAAATGTATAGCCTATTGTATAAAAACAAAGATAAAGAATGTTACTGCTATTAATTGTAAATGTGTGTTAAACGATGACATTGTAAAGTTTAGTGACATCTAGTGGAGAGGTTGCAGATTTCAGCCAACTGAATAGGCTACTGCTTGCCTCACCCTCCCCTTCCAAGCATGTAGGAAAGAAACGCAAAAGGCCCTCTCCAGAGACAGTGTTCGGTTTGTCCGTTCTGGTCTACTGTAGAAACATGGCCGCACAACATTGCGGCCTGCATGGAAGAGGACTCGCACCATCTGGGCTCATTCTAATGCAACGAAAACACAACACAATTTTTTTTATTTTCAGGTGATTACACACTAATGAAAACATATTTATGAATGTTATATTCCATTTCTACCAATAAATTCCCAGCAATCTTACACACTGCACATAAGATAGTTATACATTTTTATCAAACATTTTTGAAAGATACTATGCTACCAACAAGTTTTATACAATGCATTTACACTTCTTTCTCATCTATCTATTCTTGTCACGCAGTTTCCTGCAATGTTCTTGCTTCTAAGTCCACTATAAAAAAGATGATAGTATGATATTACCACTATAATTGCAAATGTTAGTGGGTTAAGGTGAAAAAAGCCAATAATGAGAAAGTAGGCTCCCTTTCTCGTCACAGAGGTTGTTTCTTAGACTTAAATACTGAGACCTTTTGACAAATGGAAAAATAGTAAGCTCTTTGTTTAATATATACTGTAAATGATTTCAGACTTTTTTCATCTCTTAAAATATTAAAAAACTGCACTCAGCAAGTAAGATTTGTGGATGTTTCTAGTTTCCTGTTGTTTTGATTTATGCTCCCTATTTTGTTTGTTTTTTTGCTACTTTTTTGTTATTAATGTTGTTAAAATTATCTTTGCCAAATGTATAATTAATGGCTGTCTATATATATGGGACCATTTCTATATAATTCTTTAAATATAAATCACTGTATTTATTTTTTCATCTATTTTGATCACGTTTAATTTGTATGGTGTGTTTACGTACGTCCTTTACAAGATCCTGTATAAAAATTCTCAATATACTGTATGTTCAATAAAGAAGAAGAAGGGGAAAAGGACACTGAAACCTCCGAATATTACAACATCTTATGAACGCAACACTCCCGCCGGGAAACAGACAGCGCAGGTAACCAATCAGCGCCAGGACATCTCCCACGCCCATCAATGAAACGCGTGCGGAGGCGGGACCGCGGTTATCTAAAAAGCTCGCGCTTGGTTTCACTGGCTCGTGTGCTCTCGTCCCATTGGCGCAGGTGATCCGTCTCAGGATGCGAGAGGAGAGCAGCGGAGGAGAGGGGCAGAGAGAGGGGAAAGCGCCGATGGAAAAGTGTCCAGGGCTCGGTTAACAAGAAGACAGGATACCGGCCGGCCCGCTTCACTTTGTCCTGGACCACTCGGCGATGAGAGATTCACCGAAAGGGGCACTTTGAGATATGATGAGGTTTATTTCTGGTCGGCAATAGTACTATGATTTGGTATGTGGCCACTTTGATAGCAAGTGTATTCAGCACCCGAGGAACGGCCGCTCAAGGTGAGTCGAAGTGCAGTATGTGTATCCACCAGCGCATATTGCTCAAGTTTTAACTTCGCTTTTTCATGCTTAAAAAAGCGTTTTCCCGCCTGTGTTTTTGCCAACTTTGCATGTGTCGTGTGCATGTTAAAAATGTCACTTTACGTCATGAAGTTCATACGTGTGTTCATCACCGCACCTGAGTGCAGCCGGGCCGGCGTATGAGGAGGGAAACGACCGGTCCTCCGCTGTAACACAGCTTTTATCATGGAGGAAAAGGAACTGCTTTAGTTAAAGCTGTTTTAAACCTGCTTATTCCCGCTTTAATGCATCACGGAGATGTGGTATTCAGTGATAAATGCCTCTATTGGAGTTGTGACGTTCTCGGCTTCAGAGTGATACATTTTGCAGCCTATTTTGGCTGACATATTCCTCCCAAGATGTGTGAGTTTGCTCTCCTGGATGGAGCTCCAGCCTCCAGGACGTGTTGCGGGCAGCCTCTGGACTGCAGCGGCCGGTCTCACTGACCTGCACACCGGCTGCCGGCGCTTCGTGAAACGTGAATGCAAATGTGATTAGTATGGTGCGCTGGTGTAGATGTCATTAAAATGCTATGAGTGGATTAACCTCTTCCTGGGGAGCTGTTCCTGCTGAAGCCGAGTCATACCGGCTGTGTCCGCTAGGGGGAGCGCTGCCTGAGCCGGCGGTAAAGCATTATAAGGTGAATTTAAACGGTTCCCAGGACACAGAGAGGATGATTTTCACTCAGTCTTGTCATGCGTGATGCAGCTTTGATAATGTGTATGTTTGCATGTTGAAGCTGTTTTCATAAGTGTGCTGTCTGTCTTGTGAAAAAGAGCAGAGGTGTGTGTGTGACAGGATGGCTTCACAGGTGAGAGATCTTCAACCTGCAGTGACCTCTGACCCCCCCCACCCCGTAGGGCAGTGACAGGGAGGAGAGACTCTCTTGAGGGTTTAATGTTGTCAAAGCAAAGCAGAGAAGAAACACTGATGGGTGTCATTCAGAAAGCAGATCAGTACAGCAGCAGGACCCATCTAGGATCAGTTTCACCTCTCATGATATTATAAATAGAGCTGCAAGTAATGATTAGTGCTGTGTACTGGCAAGAATCTGGCCATATGATGCGTACCCTGATACAGGCGTTATGATTCAGTATATTGCAATCTACTGCTATAATGTGTGCAAGATGATAAATTGCTATTTTTTTAATCTTATTTTAGTGAAACTGTCATTTTATAAAGAACAAACCACCATATGTATAACATTTGAGTTAAAAAGGTAAACTTTTTTTATGCAATCAGAACAGGGAAGATAGGTAACAACACTGCTATCTAGTGATTGAGGCTTTGAACAACACAAAATTAACCACTGCCACGGATCTTTGCATGTATCACAATATCACGAGACAATGCTCATTCATACTGTATCACAAAAATTTCATAGAATATAATATTGCAATACTCGATATAATCAATATTTTCCTACACCTCTAGTAATAATTATTTTCATTTAGACCTGCAACGATTACTCTGTTAATTGATTAACTGTCGACTATCGTCGAGGAAATAATCATTAGTAAAAATAATCAGTACTTGCGCACTAACTTTCGTCATATCGGTTAATCTGCTGGTCATTTTCTATTGTTTGGACCATAATATGTGAGAAAATAGTGAAAAATGTCAATCACTATTTCCCAAAGCTCAAGCTGAATATTCATATGGCTTGTTTTGTCTGACCAGCAGCCTAAAACCCAAAGTTTCAGAGTAATATCACAGAAAACTCGCGTTTGTGTTTTAAAAAATGAGTTAATAAAACTTCATATTTAAAACTTAATGTTGCAGCTGTATGATGATAAATGACTTCATCCTGTAGTCGGTGGATGCAATTTGGCAGTTTGACAGCGTGCACTTGCGTGTTAAGGGCACGTGAGCCTGTCTCACATCGATGACGACAGGGGCACGTGTGGCGAGCAAGTAAAGCTGCAGCAGCATCGCACTTTACCCTTAAAAATTGGAATTGCTGCTGCTTTTGCTCCCCTCCCTCCCTCCCCCCCCTCCCTCCCCCCCATCCCTCTTTACCACTCATCTTCAAGGGAGAGAGGAGAGGTGGAGTAATTTGGGACGGCGTCTGTGCCTCAGCATCACTGATTAGATGATGAAGAAATGAGTGCTTGGTGATATAAACAAGCTTTCCATCACCGCGTGTTTAACTTTTGCCACAGAATCTTGCAGGTTTATATATATTTATTTTTGTTGACATCTGTCTGGCATGCAATGCAACCGGGCCCGGCTGGCTACATGGCAACCAGTTATGTAATGTCCTGCCTAAAGAGGATACACTTAAGCATCGTCTGCCAAAAGAAGAAGACTTAGGGAGATGTTTTTAAGCGGCTTCCCTCGTCTCTTCCGCGGTGGGGACTGCAGGCGACTTGGCAGAAATGAGCACTAACTTTATGGCGGAGGAGGAGTGGCTGTGACTGCGCTTGTTTGTGTTTTTGTAAAAGACGGTCCCTTCAGTCAGTGTAGCTGGCTCTGCATATGGTCCTTGTCCCATGCTTTAACACATCAACGGAGCTCTCAGCGCTCCTCTGCAGCATCCACGCTGTGCTCGCAGACACACAAACACAGACGAGCGCACCAGCCGACAGAAGCTGCGCAGGGCAGCATCCTTCTGGCCGAGCGCTGCTGTCTCCAGCTGGCAGCTGGCAAACGCCTCGACTTTTGCCAGTGATAACCCTGGACCTGAGCCAGACTGCCTCCTCTCCTCTCCTCTCCTCTCCTCTCCTCTCCTCTCCTCTCCTCTCCTCTCTGGTTTCCTCTCTCCCTCACCTTGTTTTATCCCTCCTCCCCTCCCTCTCTTCCTCCCGCCTCTCACTTTCCCCGTGTGACTCAGGTCCTCGTCTCCCTCCCCTCCTCTCCCCGTCTCTCCTGCTCCGTCCTGTCGTCTTCCTCTTCCGTACACTCGGATGAACTCGCTTCCCTCCAGGTTTCGAGTGGCCTCTCTCAGCATGGCCGGGTAGCTGAGGGAGGGGAACATGGTGGCTTGTGTTAATGGAGGCTCGGGGCGCGCTCTATGGCAACCGTCTGCTGCCGTACGCAGACACACCCACTTGTTGCCCCTGCCCACGCACACACACAACATCCACACACATGTCAACATGCAAGCATCCCCTCGGGGAGCAATGTGTCTTTAACCAGGATGTGAACATATGCCCACTAACAGGCTGTGTGCCCCACACTAAGTTGGACTAATTATGACTAAGCTGTGAGATAAATGCCACTCGGTTGCTCGATAAATACATATGCCACAACATGCCAAGAGGGCTGGGGACTGATGGGGATAGAGGAGGAGGAGGGGGTGAGTGGGGGTGTATATGTGAAGGGGGTGTTGTCTGGACTACGTTGGATAGAAACCATTTTGTTTTTGTATTGTATTTTTACCGGTCTTTACATCAGGGGTGCTTTCACATCTGACTTGTTTGGTTTGGTTGAATTCTGGTGTGTTTGCCTGTTTTTTCGTTTGTTTGAGTTGGTATGAAAGCTGTCAATCAAGCTCTGGTGTGGACTTAACAGCCAGACTGAGACTGCCCGTAGAGGGAGGGTCTAGGGCTGGGTACCAAACTATGACATTTGGCTTCAATACTATTGATTATCAAAAAACGCCTCGTCATGCGATACCAAATTTCAATACCTTAGTCTACTTTAGTCTAGATACCTTGATCTCCATAATCTAGAAACCTTAATTAGTTTATTTTTAATGTTGTAAAACAGCTTTTAATGGGGAAAAAAGTAGAGAATTTTCACTAAGTTTAACCAACTGGTAAATAGGTTTATATATATATTTTTTTATATTTTTATGTTATGAAACTGCTTTGAGTTAGAGCTGAACAATATATTGAAATTTTATTGAAATTGCAATATAGTCTACTGCAATTCTCAAATTGCAGCCTGAACAATATTTGTTAAAGGCAAAATGTGTGTCAGAATACCATTTATAATTAAATATTGTGATGCTGCAAAGGTGTCCTGGCCAACATATTATTCTCTAGACTTCAGAATAACATCTTTGTTTAGTACAGTTCCCTGGGAAAAAAAAACAAAACAACGCACCATAATCGTTTTAATGTGTTCTTCAATGAAAATGAGAATAATGATGTAAAATGGTCATTTCCGTTAATATCGCAAATCATATCGCAATTGCAATGTCAGTCAGAATAATTGCAATTAGATCTTTCTTCAAAATCGAGGGCATAAAAAGTATAAAAATATATGTTTTTTTCACTGTTGATAAGGAGTAGAATGCTTTGAAAAGTTAGCTACAAAGGTAGCCCCTGTTTTGGTTTGTTTTTGGTGTCGTTTCTGTTGTCATGGTCACATGGTTGGTGGCGGTGGCAAGTCAATAAAGTTTAACCAACATCAGCTCAGGCTGCAGCGGCACAATACTGAGCATACACAAGAGCAGAGAACACCCTTTCTCTGTTGGAAACAGTGGAGGCTGTCTGAATATAATATAAGACAAGATAGTGTGATAGATTTTGGATATTGTCATATTGTGAAATGGCATGAGTGTTGTCTTTTCCTGGCTTTAAAGGCTGCATTACAGTAAAGTGATGTAATTTTCTGAACTTTACCAGACTGCTCTATCTGTTCTATCATTTGCCTTTACCCAGCTACTCATTATATCCACATTGCTGATGATGATTTACCAAAAAAATAACCGGGGTTGCAAAAAGCACCAATAGTCATCCGTACAATATCGTTCCAATATCGAGGTATTTGGACAAAAATATTGTGATATTTATTCATTTTATCCCCTTCAGCTGCTTCCGCCACTTGGAGTACAAAACTTGTCCTCAGTCACAACCTACATGATCAATAATTATCAATATCAACAGATTTGAAACTTCACTATCATGATAGAGTTTTCAGCTATATCGTGCAGGCCTAGTCTGAAAGCAAATGTCATGTCTGCATCTTCTCCAGAAACTGTATTTAATGTGATAAAGTTTTTTATTTGTGTTGATCCTCAGAGTCAGCATTTCCAAACTTAAAACCAACGCAGAATGACCGACAAAAATCAGCTCTCAGCGACGTCAATCCTTTAATGACATTCATGACACTGGGAACAACGACTATACAACACAGTAGCAAAATACAGCTGTGGTCAAGAAATGTATGAGCCACCTCACTAATGGATAAAACTATATACCAGCACAAAAATGACAATTAGCCAACCAACATGAACCACCATGTTCTGGACAGACACATTACAAACACTAACTAAAAGTAGTGTTTGTGTTAAAAGCATCGTTTTGATTCGTTTCCGTTTGCCTTGTTAAAGGTACTGCATTATGCTGTTTATACAAACTCCACGCTTTGATTATTTGATACACTTTCTCAATCGAATAAATACATCACATACATGTTAAATTCGTGGCTTATGGTGTTCTTCTTCTATTGTGTTCTGTGAGTTTATAAATGTAGACATGATGGCAATTCATGATCTGTGTATCTGTGAGTTTGGGTCCTGCTGAGACAACAAATTCTTCTTTTTGAAAGTTAGGAAACTCCTGCTCTGAGCTGATAGAAAAAGTATTGCAGTTGCACTTCTGACCACTTCTGCAGGTGAAGGATTGGATCTCGAATGCTTCTTGGCTGTATCTACACCTGGATATGTTTTTGCTCTGACTGATTACAGTGTGATCCCTCACGGTGCATATCATTAAGGCCCCGTGTTTGTTTGAGTGAAATGAGATTCTCTCTGGAGCTCCGGTGCACCCAGAAAATTTTTGAACTTGTGTTTGTGATGCAGCGATGCTGTCTCCCATGTCGGCAAGCGCATGTGTATTTTTGGCTAAACAGTGTGTGTAAACGGAGCTGGCAAGGGGCACTGGTGCCTAATTAATTTTACTTCCAGAAACTTTCCTGGTATCCCGGTTTTTTGATGATCCCTACACTGTGATCACTTAATGAGCGCTCTCCCTGTACGTGGGTGGCTGCTTGGCAAAAACAAAGCTGCTGACCAAGAAAAGGGAGACTCATGTCTCGTTCTCAGCGTGGATTTAAATCCTGTGGGTGTTCAGCGTTTTCTCACTGACAGACTTGTGTGTTGAGCGTTGTGTATGGCCTGAGACACATTTAGACACATTTTTGTTGGGAATGCTCTAATCTGACCTTTTATTGATCAGACGCCAGTCACTGCTGTTAATGACTAAATGACTTAACATGTTTCAGTATGT
>JAJHUR010096549.1:0-12780 GCA_027495735.1 Lutjanus campechanus
CCTTTACACCTGTTGAACCACACAATGTGTTGTGTTGTTTTGTTTCAGTGTCATTAAAACTGGTTGAATCAGTGTTGTTTTCACTCTTGATATTTATCCTGCAGTAACAATGAGGTGTAACTTCAGAGCATTTACTCAGAGAGTTCAGGGGGACATCACTGCACATGCTCAGAAACATGGTTCCACATTTACACTTTTCAGCTCATTTAATTCACTCAGAGGACTAAACTACACCAGGTATGATATTTGTAGTCTCGTCTGGCCTGGGAAACATCATGATTACTTCACGGTGGAAAACTGGTCACTAAGTCACATGACCATGCAAAAATGTCATCTTGCTGTGTTGTTGGGCGGCAGAATCAAAGTAATAACGGTTCAGAAATGGTCAGTGCAACAGGTCGTGTCAGCGGAAATCCAAAAAGTTAAACGAAGGATAGAGGATGAGGATGAGGGAGAGAGACATATTATCATTATATTAGGCAGTATTGTCATTATTTTGAGTTTGTTTGGCTCCTCAAGAGAGAATCTGTGGTGATAGAATCTAATTTGAAGGACACGCTTTGTAGATTTTGCTTCCACCAGAGTCCACATCTGAAGTTCACTGGAATAGATCATTAGTGCAACAAGGTAACACATACACACATTCAAGTAACATTGTAATATAACCAGTTATGTCACTTATTACTTTTGATACTAGGTAATAAGGAAAGTAATATTATTACTTTTTGAATTAGTGATAAATAAAAAGTAATTTATCACACTTCCTGAGTATCTGACAAAGGTGAGACGTGATAAGATGAAAACTGGGAGATGTGTGCAAGCCGTGAGAAAATAAACTAAATGAACTCATAAAATGAGACTAAGATGAGCTTTAATTGCCTCGATAACATACTTCATTTAAACTTGGCAGACAGAAACAAACTAAAACTCACAAAACCATCTTGGTCAGTCTGTCCACTGTTTCGGCGTACCACCCCCCTGAATCGAAGCAGTGCAGAGTAGCACCTGTCACTCATGCAGAACATTAACATAGCCAATAAAATTTACAAAAATTGCCCAAAGAAACCCAACCGTTGATGGAGTCAGACAATTGTTGATATAGATAATATAATATTATATCATCGCCCAAACCTATGGCAGTTGTAGCAGGATCGTCCATCCATTGAGTGAGCATGTATGAGCCACCTAGTCTGCTCTCATTGGTTAATGTGAACTTCACCTGCTAACACTGACAGTCCTTGAGTGAGATACTGTTGACTTGCATGTGGGAAAGTGGCATCAAAATGGCCAAATCGCCGCAAGAGAAACAGCTGCTTGCTTGTTACGTTCATACTGTTAGCAGCCGGGTTACTTGCCATTTTCAGCATGTAGGTCGTTAGCACGGAGGTTGTTGTTGTTGTTTCCTGAAGCAATGTGGATTTTGAAAACTGTAACACACAGATAGCAGAAGGAAAGGAGAATGCTGCCTGAACTAGTTGGCCAGTGGCAGGCTTATACCCACAGTGCAATGAAGGAGTAAGTTTTTCTGTAATTTTGGGGCATTTTTTCTTCATTTGGCAACAGACAAGAGAGGTAGAGAGGCGAGAGAGCAAAGCAGGTGACATCCAACCCCAGCCAGAATCAAACTAGGGGACAGTGTGATTACATGATATGTGTGTTTGAAAACTAATCCACAGGGACACCCCCAGTGCTACAGTTGTTTTCGATGGTCTTCGGGACTTTTTGTAGCATAAAATATGACCTTAAAACAAGGTGACCAGCTACAGAAACACCTGCAGATTGAATTCATTTTTGGGTTTTTGTTTATAGTGACTAAAAACACAAAATGAGACATAATTTAAAGGACCAGTGTGTAGGATTTAGTGGCATCTTGCATTGAGCTCACAGACATCTCACTGCACCCTCTCCTGCCAAACATGTCGGAGAAACTACAGTGGCTGCGAAACTTGTGACAAAAACAGTTTGGTGTGTTTGTTCTGGGTTACTATAAAAACTTGGCTGTGCATCCTGGGCTCTGCAGAACGGACTCGTCCCCTCTGTAGATATAAAGGGCTCATTCTAAGATGATGAAAACACAATAATTCTTGTTTTCAGATGATTATACACTAATGAAAACATCCTTATGAATATTATATTCCATTTCTGCCATATTCTGCCAATAGATTCCCCTAAATCTTACACACTGAACCTTTAAAGCTGTTTAATCCAAATTTTTATAATAATGTGAAAGCATTTTGGGGGTTTATTACTGAGGGACTGCTGTCACATACTGTGTAACTGATTAGATGAACTGACAGAGTACAGAAGGATAAGCACAGCAGTTTTAACAGATTTCGACCTATTAATCAGGAAAAAATACCCATGCTGACGTGCTTACATGCAACTAAATGATTTGCATAAATATATATTTCATAAATATATACATGGATTATACAGTAGATGGATTTATTTTTTAACTTAGCCTTTGAAATCGTGCTGAATACACGTCTGTTATCAGATATGCAGCTTTCAAACCAGCCCAGCAGGATGGAGCACGGTTCACTGAAGCCTGACCAAACAAGGTAAGTATGAAATGACCAAAGTGCCATAAAGTGTTGCACAATTGTAGCGGCCAGGCCACAAAAGTTACATAATGCAAAAACATGATGTGAATGGGAACGACAGAGGCACTAATCACAAGTCAGAGGTGCATCAAAACGATTCTGAAGCTGTTATTTTAAGGTAGAAGTATTACATAATCTTGCTGTAAAACGCAGATCGTTTAAATGTCATGAACTCACTATAAAACATTTGAGCAAATTATCTTTAGCTTTACAACCTGCACCAGAACTAACAAAACTAAAATTAGCATCAAAACATCATGAGCTCCCATGGATGTGGCAGACAGACAGAGAGGCAGCCAAGTATGTAATTTTTTAATATTCACGTTTTTAAAGACCATAATTTTCATCAATGAAAGCGGTGTGAAAAGCAAAGAACAGGATACGAAACTGTGGCATTTTTTAAGTTGCTTAACTAAGATCTTTACTCATATTTGTCATGCAATTTATACAAAAAGCAGGAATATTTCTAATAAAATATCAGCTTTTAATCCCACTGCACCCCCTACATGAAGATATGATTGTTTGCAGCCTGCGTAATTTGAAAATATTTAATGAAATATTTGCTGCTACGTGTTGATATGAAATAGTTGTGCCAAGGTCTATAACTTAATCAAAACAAGTAGTAAAGAAGCAGCCTTTTAACAGCCAGATGTTTAAATCCAGTTTGGTGCGGGGACGTGAGACATGACAGATGGAATTTTTACTGTGACTTTTACAAATATCAACCACCGCCACATGCTAGTATTTATATCCTGTACATTAAAAATAAAAATATCCTCACCTTTTACAACCAGCATAGTTCAGATTCTGAAACTAGATGCTGATCCCATCGCAAAGCATAAGCGCTCATCTACTCTGAAAGGGTGATTATTTACTCTCATTGCTGTTGTAATATTTTATCTAATTAAAATCTGGGCTTCATAAAATGTTTGACTTAATTCTCTTTCTTTCAATTTCATCTAATTTTGGTCCTTTATCTTAGAATCCTGACTTTTTCCTCATATTATTCTCCTTTTTAAGTGCTCAACAAACATACTGTGACTGAACTCTGCGTTCATGTCATCTGTATTTGTGCACATTTTCTCAAATCTTTTGGATACAGACGAAAGAAAAAAAGCAGTATCACTGGCAGTGTAGCCGTGTAGCCAATAGTTCAAGTAAGATACGACCACAAGACATAAAGAAGTTCAGCTGTTGTGATATTTAACAGCTGCTTTTGCTTCTTTCTCATTTGGTTCATTATTACATCCTCCTCCAGTATCACCATGTTTGTTGTCAGAAACTTTTGACTCTTCTTCTTCTTTGGGGTAACTTTTGACTCCGAGCAATACCCTCTACATGCATTGCTTTACATCCGTGTCAACGTAAAGAATGTATGTAAATATGTGAAAAGTGACGACCACATTGAAACGTACATGTCTAATTTTGTATGTAAAGAGGGCATAAATGAGCCTTGAGTTTATACCCAGCTGTTTTAAGCTTTGAAGTTTTACTTAAGTCAGTTTTTCTCCTTTCTCATGAGGAAGTGATGGTGGTTGTTATCAAAGTTTAATCAGATGAAGCGGTTTATTTTATGTAAGCAGTATATAATATTTATGACCTGGCCACCTGTCGAATTCATACTCCAAACAAATAGGGGGCAGCATATCACCTGAGTAACTGTTAATTGCTGTTAAAGCGATATTCCACTTTTTCAGAATAAGCCACTCAGTATGTACTCACTACTATGTCGATGTGATGATGGGTGAAGGTCTTCAGTTCACAAAACAATCCTGGAGTTTTAGGAGAAACAGGTTAGCAGCCTCATCTGGTACAATGGCAGTGAATGGTGACCACGGATAAAACGTTAAAAAAAAGAACACAAAACAAACACAAAATGTCTCCATCCTGCTCGTGTGGTGAAATCCAAATGTCCGCGAGCCGCAGCATTAAAAATTAATCGCAAAAGATGCCATTTACGCCATGTTTTTAGCCGAAATGTCAACTGTAGCATGTAGCCGGTAGGATGTAAACATGGCATCGATCTCACGAGATTTCCACACGTGCGTCCATTAGGTGATATACGGAATCTCGCGAGATCGACGCCATGTTTATACAGTGCGTTAAAGTGATTCAAACTGTAGTTATTGTCTGTGATCACTTGGTGGTGCTGCTGTTGGTATGTGTGTTTTCTCCAGGGGATGCAGACAGTGAGGTAAATTTTTCTTGACAGAGACAGAAGCTGACTGCTCCGGAGTCCCACTTAGCAATATTTCCATGCATGTGATTCATTACAGACATGCAGTCAGCGTGAAGAGGAGAGGAGGTGACAGATTTCATTTAGTGGAGAGCACACACACACATGCACACACACATACACACATTCACACGCAGCACTTTGTAATGAAGAGTATGCCGTCCAGTTGTATTGACAGTCAGACGTGAAAGCTCTCAGCCGTGATTAGAATTTGGTCTATCAGACACTCAATCAGGCAGTCAGACATACAGTATAGCATTAATATATATTAGGTCGTGAGTCTGTCACACTAAAAATGACCTATTTTTTTGTTTACCCAACAAAGATGGTTGTATGTCAGACACGAAAGCGAAAGTAGTTCAACACTGCTACAGCACTGCAAAAACCTCTGGGAGGAGGGTCGAGGTGGATTGTTGGACTAACAAAGGGTCTGACTTTGACACCAGAGACTGTAGTTGCATCTTGTCTCCAACCAGCACTTAACAATGGTCTCCTTTACATCATGACCATGAAGTTTACCCAACAAAACAAGTTACGTTCATTGTGGCTAAATCATCCATCACTATTCCGTGCCAGGTCATTTGTGATCTTGGCAGTTTTTTGGTCATCCCGCTGGGGATGCACAAGCCAGTGAATTCCTAATTGCTGGTCCCCGGCCTGGATAAAGTTGGAGAGGGTGGTTGAGTCAGGAAAAAGACAATGCCAAGTCAATAATGTGTAGATAATAAAAACATTATTCCCACGCTGAGTTGGGCAGGGCCCAGTTGCCAGGATTTTTCAAATCTGGACCAGTGATGTTCTTCTGTCAATCACTGTATGTAACCCGTCCTATATTAAAACCAACACAAATACTTAGATAAACTTTTGTAAATATACACTCATTCTGAATTTGATGACTGCAACATGTTTCAAAAAAGTTGGGACAGGAGCACGTTTACCACTGTGATGTATCACCTTTTCTTTTAACAACACTCAGTCAGCATTTTGGAACTGAGGACACTAAACCTTGAAGTTGTGAAGTGTCTCTGTTGTTTTATTTTGTGCATCATAATGCACCACACCTTTTCAATGGGAGACAGGTCTGGACTGCAGGCAGGTCAGTCTACGGAGCCACGCTGCTGTAACACCTGCAGAATGTGTCTTAGCGTTGTTTTGCTGAAATAAGCAGGGACGTCTCTGACAAGGACTTTTCGGCATTAATGGAGCCTTCACAGATGTGACAGTTACCCATGATGCCATGGGCACTAACACCCCCCCAAACCATCACAGATGCTGTCTTTTGAAGTTAGCGCTGGTCACCTGGATGATCCTTTTGCTCTTCATCCTGGAAGTCACGACATCCATTATTTCTAAGAACAATCTGAAATGTGGACTCGTCAGACCACAGTTCACTTTTCCACTTCTGGATATTGTTGATATATGGCTTTCATCTTAACTTGCATTTGTAGATGCAGCGACAAACTGTGTTTACAGTTTACTGGTTTTCAAAATTGTTCTAAAGGCCATGTTGTATCCTTTCTAACATTGTGTCCGTTTTTAATGCAGTTTTGAATCCAACTGGTTTTCATCTTTGCCCCTTATGTGTGTGATTGTGGATGGTGAAATCCCTAAATTCCTGCAGTTTTTTGTTGAGAAATGTTCTTTCGCAGTTCGTTGTACTGTTGGACTATTTACCCACACAGTTTTTCGAGAAGCAGTGAACCTCACAGCATCAATGTTTGAGAACAACTGAGCTTTTCGAGGACGCCCCTTTAATACCTAATCATGATACTGTCACTTGTTATCAGTTAACTGTTTACCAGTCTTTTGTTGCCCTGGTCCCAACTTTTTTGAAACGCGTTGTAGGCATCAAATTCAGAATGAGTGTACACTTACAAAAAACAAGGATGAACTAGGATGAGAAGCTCAGTCATCCGTGAGGGATTTTTGCATAGAAAAGAGCCAGTTGAGGTGGTTCGGGCATGTTGTAAGGATGCCACGTGGTTACCTCCCTAGGGAGGTGTTCCAGGCACGTCCAGCTCAGAGAAGGCCACGGGGCAGACCGAGGACTAGGTGGAGGGATTATATCTCCACCCTGGCCTGGGAACGCCTCAGGATCCCCCAGTCAGAGTTGGTTAATGTAGGCGGGGAAAGGAATGTCTGGGGTCCTCTGCTGGATCTGTTACCTCCGCTACCTGACTTCGAATAAGATGGATGGATGGATGGATGGATGGATGGATGGATGGATGGATGGATGGATGGATGGATGGATGGATGGACAACGTCTGAACTGGGGTTGTAAATAAACAGTCGTGATAGCCACACAGAATGTGTCCGAGCAAATGAAAACATGAGCTCAGCAGATTCATCTGGTTCCCAGGCTTAGGATGAACTGAAACTGACTTGGAGGCGGGTCCAATCTTATGAGAGCTGCTCTGTGGTGCATTAAGCCAACTTTCACGTATGATCTTCCACATTTCACAGCCCACAGAGACTTCCTTCAACCGAGCAGCCGACATCTGGCCACTCCGCTAACTTGAATGGAGATAAAAATGATTTAAATATGCAGTTTTTCTCAACTTTCCAAATGTTATTGGAACAAATTAATCAAATCCTGATGGTGAAACGAATCATTTCACTGGGGTTATCCACCGTCTTACAGTGATGCTTCTTTCACAGTGTAAGTCTATGGGGAAAAAGCCTTCTGGGGCCACAGTTCACCGTGTAACATCGACAATAAACGGTTTGGCCTCTATGTCAAATTGTCTTCAAACCCTGGTGCTCTTCCTGGGGACTTGGTTAAACTTAACTGTTCACATCTGCATACTTTTTGTGCTATAGTTATGCCTGATGCATTTTTCAGCCTGTAGGGAGGAAAACTGTTACTATTTGATTGCTTATATTGATTACTAGAAAAAGCTTCATCAATATACTGTATACTGTATTACTGTATATTGTACTTCAGGCCAATGAGGCTTTATTGAATTGGGTCTGGACTGTACTGAGACAGAGAGAGAGACAGAGAGAGAGAGGTTTGTCATACTTTAATTGAGTTCAAAAGTTGACTGGGCCGACCAGCCTCTCTCGCTTTTATGTCCACTTGAATCATGGTGACAGTATGTGTGTGTGTGTGTGTGTGTGTGTGTGTGTGTGTGTGTGTGTATGTGTCTGTGTGTGTGTGTGTGCGAGCTGCAGCAGACCATACTTCAGCAGCAGCAGAATTTGAGCCAGATCATCTCTCTCTCTCTTTTTCCCTCTGTCTCTCTGTGTCTCTCGCTCTCTCACCATCAGCTGTGATTACTTTGGTAAAACGGCGCTGCGTCGCAGAGAACCAATTTTCCTAATGCACAGCCTTCACGCACACACACAGCATGGTTATTGATGAGGCAAATGGGGAGGGGGGCAACAAGGGGGCACACACACTGCTGGGAAATGGAGAGAGAGAGAGAGAGAGAGAGAGAGAGAGGGAGAGAGGGTGAGGATAGTGGGAGTGAGAGAGAGAGAGAGAGAAGGACGAGCTGGACAGGGACAAAGAGAGGGACAAACGGGAGAGACAGACAGAAAGGAAAAAGGAGGACGGAGTGAAGGAGGAGAGGAAGAAGAGGGACTGGGATGACGAAGATGTGGACATTCAGACATGTAGGCTGGAAATGGAGCAGGCCGTCCAGTTAAAGAGCCAATAAAACAAAGGACAGACAGAGACTGAGACAAGAAAGGAGGGAGGATGCAGAAGGGAATACTAAGATTGTCTCTTTCCTCGTGGACGATGGAGTAGTTAAAACTCCCCGGCTGGCGGAAGAGACGAGACGAAAAGGAGACGAGAAAATGAGTAAAATGTTCATGCAGGATGGTTCAACTTTTTGTCAATATGTAGTATGAAAAGACAGACATGCACAGAAAGAGACAGGTGGAATAATGCTGATCCTGTCCTCCAAAGATAGGGAGCAAAGCCAGACACTCCACTCCTGGTGCTTTAGCAGACTGAAGACAGTCTTGAATTGATGGGTGTGAACGGGTACAATCTCCACAAAGTCTGTCCCCTTTAAAGCATCAAAGGACAAATGAAGACCGGGTGTCTGGAGTCTGGATATGGACAAAAGCACCCTAAATGACTTGAAATCCTTTGTGGCAAAGGCTGATGTTTAAGTTCTGCCAAGAATAACCGGTGCATCCTATCTGAGGAAGTTTCTGCAGCAAGCAACCTGGAAGGCTGTGTTGCTCGCTAAGCACATGTATCTTGATATTTTCACACGTCTTGACACATGCTGTGCTCTGAAGAGGAGGCTTTCTGTGAGGAGGAACCTGGAAGAACTGCATGGTAGAAAATGTTGACTTTGTCTCATGAAACTGTCTGAGCATCCAGGGCTAATGGAGACGTCCAAGGAGAGCAGAGAAAAAGATTTTAAGAATAGTTCGACAGGAGCGTTCTGTTTCCTGAGTTGTGCAAGGTTGCAACATTGTGGCTACAGTTGCAACGATTTGTCAGTGAAGCCATTATTTGATCGATTGAAGATTTGCTGTCAACTATTTTGCTAATCGATTAGTCGTTTCAGTCATTTTTCAAGCAAAATGTCAAACATTTTCTGGTTCCAGCTTCTTAAATGTTATGATTTGCTGCTTTTCTTTCTCATTTATGGCAGTAAATGAAGAGTCTTCGGGTTTTGGATGGCTAGTTGGACAAAAGAAGCAAACTGGAAACATCACTTTGGGACCTAAGAAATTGTGATGACTATTTTTTGACAGTTTATAGACTAAATGATTAATCAATGATGAAAATAATAGTTAGTAGTGGTCCTAAACCTGGGAACTTCTCTTAAAGGAAAGAAGAACATCTCTGCAGGTCCAATACTATGCACCAGGAACTTCTCTTTAGTTCTACACAAGACCTCTTTTGATGACTTTATTTCAACCAGGATCTTCTCCTCAAAAATTTGTCCACCAGAAACTACTCCTGAAAGATCCAAAGACCCATCAGATATCCCTCAAAAACTCTCTTTGGGGCTCCACACCAACAGGAAACCTCTCTTTAAGACATAGATCGAGGAAAAGCCATTTTTAATGATATGAGCAGTTCACCTAACTGTGGTTCCTACGAGCCTGCATCTATCATGATCTTTTTTCCAGGGCTTCATGTACATCAACTGGAATCTCTTACTAAGGCATTATATCCACCAAGAAGCTCTCTTTTAAGCTCTTACAAGACAGCCCATTACCACACAGGACGTCTTTTGAAGATTTTACATAAACCAGGAACTTCTCCTTAACAATTTGTCCACCAAGAACTGCTCCCAAAAGTGTGATCCTGCATCCAAAGATCTCTCTCCATAAAGACCCACAGCGGCAAGAAAACTCTCTTTAAGACAAAGATCAAGGAAGAGCTGTTTTAATTATAGAAACCCTCCCAAAGACCTTGGTTTTTAAGGTTCTGTATCTATCGTGATACTTACTTTGAGGCCTCTAGGATTCATCTAACTTGATGAACTTCAAGTTCATCTAGACTCACCTGAAACCTCTCTATAATGTTTAAACATCCATTTGAAATATCCCTTTAAGGCAGAATTTCCTACATGATACTCTATTTTTTGTTAAATTCCCACCAGGAACTCTACAACAACCAGAGACATCTCTTCAGGGTTTAAATACCTCTGTGGAATGACTCTTCTCTCGCTCCTTTAAAGGATTTTCGACCTTAATCTCGTATTAAGGCACTATATCAATCAAAAACCTCTCTTTTTAAGTTCTTACATGATTATCCATAAGGAAATTAAGGTCAAAATATCGATGAAGGACTGTAAATCTGTGAAACAATTCTCCTGAAGGTGAAATATCCAGGAACCTGCACCGAAGGGTCCATATCCACCAGGAAAGAAAGTCTCTTCTTATGATTTTTTCTCCCAGGAACAACTGTTTATGACCTGACGTTTACAAAGAACTTTCCACACGTCCTGCTAGCTAAAACTGAGACTCTGCATGGTTATAGGGACTGAAGAGTGACAAAAAAGGTACAATTTTTATGCACTGCTGCTGACTCACCATCTAAACTTTCACAAGTCTGTAAAAAAAAAAAAAAAACGTCATTTTTAAAATTTGGACGGAGCATCTACAACCGTTACCAGAGCCGGAGTGCTGCAGCATGGGACTCAGCTGCTTCAAGTCCTGGAAACATGACAGTACAGGCCGCAAAGGTAAGACACACACACACACCTACACACACACACACACACACACCATGCATCAACATATTATCTGTTAATCCCTCCAGAACTCTAAGTGAGTATGTTTGTATGTGTTGCCCTTAAGTGACATCTGTTAAACGCTGACTCGGGATCTTTTGTCTTCTATCTAAGGTGACATTGTGTGTGTATGTTCAGTATGTGCTTGAACATATATGTGTCTGTGTGTGTCTGATGTGACTTTGAGGAGGACAGACAGCGAAGCATGATGGGACGTGGGGAGAAGGGAGGAAAGTGTGCTAACGAGCTCATGCACCATCTCAAGATGAAGGCAGAGAGAGAATGTGTGTGTGTTGACGGTGGCTGATCGTACCGGCGGTTAATATATATTAGACATGGCACAGGATGGTAATTTTTTGTTCTTTGTGGTACATCTTCTGTCATGGTGTACTTTTTAACCCTCATTCAGACTGGATTAATATTCTGGGAGAAGGTGAAGGTGAAAAAGACAGGGTTTACTACCTTCACTTGGCAAAGTCCTCTAGCAGCCTTGAGAATTATGATTCTTGCCTTTTTAACCATGACCACGATCTTTCTTCAACATTAGTCGGCAGCCAAGTCTACCCTAACTGATTTTTGTGCCTATCCAGCCAAACCTTAAAGGGGAAGTACCACAACTTCACTCGTCTTCACTTGTTTTCGGGAGTACCTCTGCATATGTAAAAACTTTACAACTTAATCAATTAATCCCTGGTCGGATGACTCATTTGCCAGCAAATCAACTTACACAGACAAAAAAAAAAGGCTGCACAGTCTTTTGCAGCTTCACGTGGAGCTGCACAAAGTCTGATTTACTGCCTCAAGCTGATGTGACTTGAGTCAGCATCGGTTGGTCATTAAGACTAAAGGTTTGAAAATGAACAAAATCAAGGGATGTGGAGTTTATCACCTGATTGGTGCTTGACAGAGATGGGAGACTGGAGTCACATGACTTAGACTTGAGACAGATGCACACCAGCAGAGGCAAACGCATGGGGCAGAGATCATGCAGGGGGCAGTAAGCAGGGCCTGCAGCTCAAAAAATCAGCATCGACCCACATTTCACCACTGGAGACTGTCAGAATTTATATGGCAACACACAGACACACACCAATTAATTGACTATTGCTCAACCTGAGCAATGACTCGACATAACTTGCTTGACTTATAGCAGGAACTCACCACAATAACTCTGTTTTGGGCTATTTTCCTCATCCTCTTTTCTTTGTTTCTTCCTTGTGTACCCCTTGACATCTGTGCATCACTTAGTCAGTCTTGCAATCCTGACATGGGCTGTCATCTACATTATTCATGCACATCATCATCACTGATGTGCATTTACATCATTCCTCAGTGTGCACAGTTTGCAGGCCAGGGCGGATGGAAAAATGTGAAGAACAAGAGGTGCAAAGTATATTTTTTTCTTTATGCATTTATTTGTTCATTTGTTTCCTCAAGGTAGAAAATACGGAAGGGAGGAAGGGTGCCTACTGGACAATTTTTATTTATAATTTTTGTCTTTGAGGGCAACCAGCACCCACCCGAAGTTGGCGCCCTTGGCGACCACTAGCCGTCTCTAATGCTGATTGTTTTAAAGAAGTTGTAACTTTCAAGACTATTTCACAAACTGCAGTGAGATAACACATGCAAATCCCAATCAAGCCGTTTGCAGCCTTATTGCACTGTGGGTAGTTTAGGTGCTATGGAATAAAAAAAGGAATGTCTCTAGGATTGATTTTGAAAGCTTTTT
>JAJHUR010096550.1:6634-34394 GCA_027495735.1 Lutjanus campechanus
TGGGGGGGGGGGGGGGGGGGGACACGTGTATTTGGTGTTATTATTGTAGCGAGAAGCTACTTGAAAACCTTGCACCACTCCATGTAATTGACAATAACTTGACTGAACAATGTCAACACTGTTCTCAGAATAACCAACTACTTTTTGGCCCATGTTGCTTGCTTGTGAATGTGGTGGGAAAGCACAATACTGTCATTAATATAATGACACAGGAGTATCTTTAAGCTCTGGGTTCTCATTTGTTTTTGCAATATCAGTGACCGTCAAAACACTCTCCAGGTGGAGTGTGCACCTGTAGATATACCATGTACAGGAAACTGAACTATTAGACTGTATGATTTGGTATAAATATAACTAACTTTATACATAATTTAACTTAAAACCCACATTTGATAAGTGGGATCACTCTTGGCAAGCCACAAGCCCACAAAAAAACCTTTGAAGGCTAAATATCACACACAATAGCTTTGCTCTGTCACTATTGTCTATTGTCTTTCTCAGCAGCAGATAGTTAATCTGCCTGAAGCAGACTGTCTGCAGCAGCCCATATTAATGTTATTGATCATTGTCAACTTTTGTGCTTCCTCCAACCTCAGATCACACTGTACTGTGGGGTTTCTTGGCTTTTTTCTTTCCAGTAAAGGTTTCTTTTTTCATTATTGTCTTTCTCTGTTCTTCTGCCCAATAACCTGTCTCCTTTATTGCACACAGTCCTTAGAAAGTGACAACTTGAGAAACTGAATCAAAGTTTCAATAAAGCCTGGACTGCTGTGGGCTTTGACAAGTGAGGTGGCTAGAGTGGAACAGTACAGAATGAGACTGAAGGAGGACATATCAGTTCCAGAAAGATAAATAGTTCATGAAGCTGTTGACTTCACCATTTTATTACTTTTGTCTCAGAATTTTCCGCCTGCCTGCAGCTCTTTCTGCCCACAAATTATTCATCATGCTCCCCACAGGCCCCAGCTGTCAATCCTAGGATTAGGAGTTGGTCGGGAAGATGGGAGTTGTAAGTTTGTCATGAGCTCAGGTGCATGGATACTTGCCAGGATCTTGATAAAACTAAAAAAGCTATCATGATACCATATAATCATTTCAGCTTTACTTAAAAAAAAAAAGACAAAGCTGCAGCGGGGAAGACTGAAGTTGAAGACCAAACTGCCTCTTACTTTCTGTAATGGTTTCCACTTTTAGTTCTTTGACCTCTTGTCTCCCCTCTATTTTGTAGCTGACTTGGGGGGGTGCAGAAGACAATGAAGCCTTTCTGATGATGACGCCCCTCATGTCAACCACGGGAGGTCTAACCTGAGGGTAAATAATGACGGCTACACACAGGGACTTATTGTACGTACTTCACATGTCAAACATAACACACATCTTGTACTGTAGATCAGGAGGTTTGAAATGAACTGTGTAAATGGTAGGCTAGGTTTCATTTTCAAAATTTAATTTATGGTTTTATAATTGAGAGAATGTGATATGATTTTAATAAGGATATGTTATAATAATAAACATTATTTATATAGCACTCAGGGCTCAACATTATTTTTTTTTTCCTTAAAAAAAAATCTACTTGCCTGAAGTCGCTTTTTACTTTCACCTGAACAAATTGCTTTGATTATTAGCAGCTATTAAATAACAACAAAGACTGATTGATAATCATGTTTAATTCAGGGCTGCAGTGTCTATGAAATGTTAGAAAATCGTGAAAATTGTCCATACTAGTTTCTCGAAGTCCAAAGTGATGTCTTAAAATGTTAGTCTAAAATGCAAAGGAAATCCAAATCCAAGAAAATCAGGAAATATTTTAGAGACTGAAAATAGCATTTTCTGCCATTTTTCATTAAGATTATCAAAAAAGTTTAATAGCTTTTTACCAGTTTCCTGGTTGGACAGCTGAGTTGCAGATTTACTTACCTGGCATGGCATTTTCTTTGCCCCAGGCAAATGGTCCTTATTATTGAGCCCTGACTTTTCTTGATAAAGTTTCAAAGTGCTTCACAGACAAAGAACAATAAAAAAACAGCAGATAAAATAAAAAAACAGATAAGACGGCACAGATAAAAGCAACAAAGATTTAAACAAAAACACCAATAATGATGCACATGTTGAAAATGCTTGTATATATGTAGAAGTTAATGTTCTTGATGTATTAACAATTTTTTAGGATTGAATGATTTTGTTGAAATCAGTGTCTTTCCTACACTTTTTCACAGCTTGATACTGCGCATTTCCTTTTCATGTGGTGTCCAGCAAATCTTTAAATTGACAAAGCATCACATCATTATCCTGTATCGTTCTCCTCCAAAATGCCTTATTATGTAATTATGTGATTACGTCTTGTGTGATTTTTCCTCTGGATTTTGGATGTTGATATTTTCATTTATACAATAGCAAGTCTCTCCACAATTACATCCACCCTGAAGTCCAGACTACTGTCAAAAGTAATGACAGTGCTAAAAAGGGAGAGCAAGACTAGTGAGACTAGATTATTCTGACAATGTGAACCAGATGTAATTATAAAAATTGGTGTCCTTCAATATATCACTGCATTTC
Source organism: Lutjanus campechanus (assembly GCA_027495735.1). Taxonomy (NCBI): domain Eukaryota; kingdom Metazoa; phylum Chordata; class Actinopteri; order Lutjaniformes; family Lutjanidae; genus Lutjanus; species Lutjanus campechanus. The sequence continues at coordinate 9,191 of JAJHUR010096550.1, forward strand.
AAATGTCTATTAAAAGATTTATGTCTGTGCATATTCAGTGCTATATGTCTGGATCTTCAGGGATAGTTCCGATTATTTGAAGTGGGGTTGTATGAGGTTGTACGGTTGGCACTCCCCCAGTTGAAGAAGCAGAGACGAGAAGCTAAGCAGTGTACTGCTGTGGACAGGGTCAGCAACAGAAAGGTATTTTAGCCATTTAAAACAAAGTCCACCTAAAAGAAATCAGTATTAATGTACACTATATTTTGAATATTTTCCCAGCTATACTTTGCTCTCAAACAGCCTTTCATGATGGGAAGCTGTCATTCTATAAGACAAATATTGCCCTCTCCAAATCAAACAAACCCCATCAGCAAAAAGGTGAGAAAAAATTACTGATTTCACGTATGGAGCCTGGTTTATATGGAGAGAGTGATATCTTCTATAACATCGGTTTCCCATCAGAAAAGGCTGTCTGACAGCAAGGTAAAGTGGTGAAAATATTCTAAATAGAGCATACACTTAAACTGATATTGCCTCTTTTTTTTGTTTGGGCTAATATACATTTTGTTTCCAACTCCATCCACAGCGGTTCATTGCTTAGCTTCCATTGCTGATACTTCTCTCTGCTTCTCCTAACTGGGGGCATGTTGACCACCATCAACTGTAGGTAGTAGACTGATTTCAAATAAGAACTGTCTCTTTAAACCACAGAGAAACTGAAGCTGAATGAAGTGAAAAGACTTTGCTAGGATAAGAAATGGCAGCATGTGCACAAGTAACCTGGTAAAGCCATCAACTTGTTAATGGAAACCTTGTCAGCAATGCAGAATTGATGGTCAAGGTCTCCCAGCCACCGACAGTGGCACTCTGCATGTTTAGAACGACATTATCCACATAGCAGAAGGACATTTGACTGGAATACCACTCAGTTCAAGACATATGTTATTCTTGTTTTGTACTACAGTCACATCGGTATTGGACTCTCAGCATTTCAACACAAATTCATTTTGTAGCTCTGGCTTGGTTTCAATGAAGCAGCAGGTTATCAGGTCAAGGCAGGGAATTGGATAAAGCATTTAAATGTACAAACACCATCTTGTTCAGCTCTGGAAATCAGCTTGTTTAATGGGAACACTCCATACTTCACTCCACACCGTTACCTTCAGTTTCATTCTGATTTTTGATAAAATTAAATATGAAACAATTTTACAAGGTTTTACAAATATGATGTATACCAATAATTTTACTTAATTGTTACATTTCTATAATATACTGTATGCTTTAATTATTCACCAAATCTGAATAGAGGATATCTGAATAAAAGCCACAGCAGAGTTTTTTCAGCATTTTAAAATTTTAAAATTGAGTCAACATTTTAAAATAAAAACAAAGAACAAAATACATAATTATAAGAAACCTTCAAATATCTAAAGGCAGATGTACCTGCTTCCAAGTCATTTTGAAATCAAGTGTCCAATAAGACCAGCCGAAGATTTAGGTGACTTTGCAGCTGGTGCCAAGCCGACGGAGCAGCGTACTTAAATGCCCATTTTCCTAGTTCAGCACAGACTCTGGGGACAGTTAGCAGAACTATGTCTGGGGAACAAACAAAATACATTCCCTGAAAATTTTTTGTCAGCTGTAAATCTGTGGGTAAGAAGGAAGGATACCAAGAAATAAATAAGAATATGCCACTGAGGGCAAACCATCCAACCTGATAATACAGAGACCAAAGTAGAGTGAGAGCTTTGAGATTGGTGACAAACCTCTTTGTAGTGTGAGTCAGTTTTTTTTTTCTTTTCCTTTTTTCAATTGTACAAACTAATTTTAATGCAGTCAAAATCAGAAAAATACCAGATTTGGCAAATATTGAGAGCAGGTTGAGATTGCTGGTGTGCGCTTAGTGAAGCAGCGCACTCACTGTCCTCTCATCAATTGAATTAATAGAATTAATTACCACTCTCTGCCTGGGAACACACAGTTGGCATTTACATACAGGGGACCCATAGTGCTTTCTGTGCAGTGTTTAGGTATGCTTCTGTGTGTGCTTGAGTGTGTATACATGCACCTTTCCCTTGAAAATAACAGCTCTTGAGTGTGGGTAGTGATCACACGCACACACCTACGATCACACAATGGCGTATGCACATTTTGCTGTACCTGCCTGTTAGCATTATTCGACAAGACAGCTCCATGTATAATCTGCATAGTGATATCATTTGGGTAATATTGGCGGTAGCTCGGGGACCACCTGCTTGTATGTTCAAATTTCTGGTGAAGAATGGGGCCAGGTGGGTTGGGGGGTGGGGGAGGCTTCACGGAGTTAGAACACAGCCGTCTCCAATTATGATATACATCGTTATAATTGGGGCATACGCGTCATGGGGTGTAATTGCACAAACTTCTCCTGCCATTTCTCTGGGGTGTACACAGTTGCATGTTGACATTATCACACTGAAAAACCGCCTTTCTCCCTCTTGTCCTTCCATCCAGCAGAAGTTATTAGTTCTGTGGAGGGCCTGACTGATACTGGATTTTTGGGTCCAATGCATGTGAAGAACAAAATATATACATAAATACTAGGGCTACAACTAATAATTGTTTTCATTATTGATTAATCTGTCAATTATTTTCTGACTTAATTGGTTAAGTCATCAGGCAATGGTCTGCAATTGCCTTAGGTCCCAAGGTACTAAGGGCCCCATAAAACACCTCATAAACATGTTTAACAGTTTTCTTTTTAAAAAAAACTTAACTTTTTATGTCTAAGGGTCTCAGGGCCTCCCTAATAACTTGGACTATTCCATGATTTTACTGTGCATCTGCGGAAATCATTCAGGAATACATTAGCCAACTCTTTTAAACAAACAGCTCATTCTGGTGTGCAGACTGTTGAAAAATGAAGCAAAGCCAAACCAGCATTGCGAAAAAGAAAAAAAAAAGGAGGGAGATGGTGGATACTAAAAGAAAAAATCCACCCCAACCACAGCCTGTGCACCCTGCTGCTGTCTGGCAAGAGATACAGGAGTATTTGTTGGCGTACTACCAGACTTAATAACTGCTTTTTCCTGTGACTGTGAGACTCATCAATTCATCTTCCTGACTCCACCATAAATAAGTTGTTTTCATGACTTACTATTCATTCAAAGATTGAAAAAGTGGGGAGAACAAGAGATATGAAGGGTCCCATGCCTCTGTTTGGACCATAAAATGCTCCCCCCTCCCCCCCCAAAAAGGGCGAAAAATGTTGATCTGTGTTTTCCAAAGCCAAAGACGACGTCCTTGAATATCTTGTTTTGTTCACAAACTCCACAACCACAAAGAGATCAGTTTACTGTCATTAAGTATTCAGAAAAATAGGAAATATTCACATTTGAGAGGCTGGAATAAGAGATATTGGACTTTTTTTCCGATAAAAACCTATTCTAAATGATTAATCAATTATCAAAATAGTTGCAGAATAATTTAATTAATAATCCGTTAATCGATTAGTCATTGCGACTCTAATAAATACACATCTTTTGCAGTGATCTCTCAAAACTAGTTAACACTTAGATAGATAGGTAGATATTTTAGTTTAACAATAGACTTTTATGTCCAAAATGATAACAGGGGACTGAAACAATAAACTTCGATCAGTATTTTTGTATAATTATAAATTAATATATAAATAATCACAAATTCAGAAAAATGTGTATAATAAACCTGAATGAAGAAACAGGATCAAACATGCGCAGAATGCTGCCTATAAAGCTAACAAATAAACACAATCTGCATTCGATTCTGAAGTTTTCATACAGGCACATATTGGACAATATAGACAGTTATAGTTGTGATAGGCCAGTATCAGGTTGATAATATCAGTTGACTGATCAGGCTTTAGTACTGTTGACCACTCCTGGTGTAAACAAGGGCTTGTGGCTGAAGGACAGAAAGAAGAAGCTGTATAACTCCACAGAGGACACCTCCATCCACAACCCTGGCAGCTGGAGTCCTCCGTGCCCTCACAGGTGGAGCCGACGCTCCCCCACTAACCAAATGTAGCTGCAGTGGAGTGCTGCACCGCCAGATAACGACTGAACCCCAGTGAGACATGTGTTATGGAGCCCTTAATGAAAGAGTTGTGCCCCATTGAGCCCTATAATGAATGTTCTGACATTGAAAATCCCATGGGGTGCTGCTTAATTCCTATGAGTAGGTTCAAGTAGCGAACACATTTTCATTAGAAAATAGTGTCTGAAAGTAGAGATGGACCACAGCATGTTTAGCTGTGATTTTTTTTAATTGGCCATGTATGTTTAGTTTGCCATGCACACACCTGCACGCCCCCATCAGAGCGAGGTGTTCGAATGCCTTTGTTCACCGTCTTTAAATGCAGCCTTGTCCAGCTTGTCTGATACCTGTTTAGCTTTCATCCAGACTAATGGAAATGTCAAAAACACTGTAGAAAAGCTGGACTGCCCATTCTCCTCAGAAGCCAAAAGATGTGAAGCAGAGATTGCTGCCAAGGCTCGTCAAAGACACACACAACACACACACCCACCCCTGCACACACAGGCACAGTGCTGTGCAGTATTATAACTGATAAGAGCTTTTGTAGATTTTGGTAATGATGTCCCTGAATACCAAGTGAGCTGCATCTAAAGAGACCCACAGGAATTAATAAAAATGTCTCCCATTTCATGGCTGCAGTGGTTTCCTGCTTTCGAGAGATCACAAAAGGGAATCACTGAATGCCATAATTTAATTATGTATTTCAGGGTGTCTCTGCATGTATTGCGCCTTTTGGAAATTTTGCATCCCCATTATGATCTTGCTCTTTGTCTTTCCCCTGTCTCCTGTTTCTGCTTCACTCTTTCATTTCTCTTGTGCTTTCTCTTTCTCGCCACAGTCATTTCCATTTCTTCCCTTCTTCCCTTTTTCCCCGTTTCCCCATTTTTCTACTGCCTTTTATGTCTCGTCTTTAATTCTTTCACCCCTTCCTTTTATCCCCGTGTTCCCTTTTATACCTCTGCCACTCTTCACCATCACTACTCTGATTCATTTCTCCTCTGCTTCAGTCTTTTACGTGGACAGGTGGCAGAGCAGCTGGCCTACTACGTCCATGTGTCAGGGACGGTAATCACAGAGGAGACGTTTGATGCGGCCGTACAGTTTGGCACAGCGCAGCGCGACCCCAACCAGAGCTGAGCAAGATGACCTGTTTGCATGCCCCCTTGGTTGCCTTCAGTGCCAACCGGGAAAAGAGAGGCAAGGACAACTACACCTCGAATGTGTACCACTGTCTCGTCAGCCTCACAGGTGGGTACCTCAGTTGAACAGAAAGGGATAGTTCACAATCAAACGGCACTACACTAGGTTGTAGTTCTAATAAAACTTCTTCACTCCTATAAAGAGGATGTTTATGAGTCTCCTCTGCAAAAGATTAACTAGTCACAGATATTCATCACCTCTGTTAACATTTACTCACCTCCTCCTGGCACTCAGATTTGTCCTGGAGTCTGTAGCTGTTCCGATGTTTGCTCTGCAGGTCTCTGGCTGGTTTCAACTGTCAGCTGCAACCAGTTGGGATTCTAAAAACTTTTGTAGGATGTAGTAGTGCACGCTTTGGCAAAAATGACCATCTCAGCCCGTGGTCTGAGCACATGTATACAGTATGAGATTAGAATAATTGAATGCATGTCAAGTATGAAGACATATAGAACATACTGTTCTTGTTTTCCTACAGTTTATCTATTTGGTCTGACACCTATGTATAGCCTGCCTTGTAAGCCCATTTGGGCTAGGAACTGTTGATGCAACATACATTGATAGCAGAACACAGACCCACCCATTTGAGTAATTTTTGTTGTTGGACATAAATGATTCCATCAAAATTTTTCAATACTTATTGACTCTGAATATTTGAAATTATTTCAATACTCAGTTTCTGCAGTATTGATATGCCAGGACCAGCTGCACTGCACTCTCTTTTCTCTGGTGATGTTGTGAGTGGGCTGTGAGGGGGAGGGGGGAGTGTTGGAGAGCCAGCTGATTGCACTGTTAACTAAAAGCATTTAAGCGAAGGACTGTAAAATGAGATTGGCACACTCCCTGTGTGACTGTGTGGCTACTGAGAATCACCTGTTGCACTAACTACTTTGGCTATAATATCACACTGAAACCACATTAACTGTTGTCACAATAATACACGGCAAGCTAGCTAGGCTAGTCAGTTAGCTTAATTCTTAACTTCAATCAGGAAGATTATCTTTACACCTCATTCATTCACATCTCTCTCTCTTACTCTCTTTCCTGCTTATTCTCAATCAGCTGATTATGGGTGTTCACTTTTCAGTTAATCAATCGGATGTAGCTGCTATCTCCATCAGCCAATCATGTCGTTGCTGTCAACTTTAAAATCTGTTCTCCCCTCTGCTGTCGTCAGTGCAGAATCATTGTGTTCATCCAGGGAGAGCCACAAGCGGTTGGATGCTGTAATCTTTTGAGAAAATGTGTGATAATGGGCTATACAAACAAATGTAACTAAACAAGATGTTAGGTGACACCTCTGTGAGCAGGGTTTTGAAAATTGAATTTCAAAAATTGAATGTAGGCCTTTATTTCACCCCTCGCCATGTGGTTCCAAATCCATCACACTATTATGGTTGAACCTTTGACATAGTTTCTTATTCTTCCTGTCAGACCTTTAGAAGATCCCATGTCTCTGCCAAAACCTTCCACAGCAGCAGCACTTTTTTTTTTTTTTTACCAGTTATACTAAAGCTCCCTAAAAATTACCCTGTCAAATGTGCAAAACATTTCCTCTTGAAAGAAGAGTTCATCACAATAAAGGTTATGGTCATATCCTCTTTACAAAATGCCAGTTTGACAGCCAACCATTGATCTGCTTCATGTGGAACAACAGGCGCTTCTACAATTTGGACTCGTTCTTTCATGTTGCAGCCAAAGAGATGCTCTCTGTTGTTCGCAAACCCCGAAAGGTAAATGCTGACGGACTAGTTGTTATTGAGAGACACACATGGGTAATCACACAGCGCACTGGTAAGTTGTGATGGTTCAATTCTCATGCTAATTATTTCAATCAGTGTACAAAACGCCACTGCTTTTCAAAGATGCAACACACACTCCATACACAGGAACACAAACGCACACTGGTAGTAAACAGAAACTGCACACCCACAATTACAACCTCCTCTACCTGACACAGCTCCATGTTTCCCGGATAATCAGACAAAGATTGGATAATCCTGACAGAAATCCTTTTCATTCCCTCAGCCCCCTGCAAATTCTCATTTTGCAATATCATTTTCAGTCAATACACCAACAATCAAAAGCCTTTCACGGATTTAAAATTCCTAGACTCAAATCAGGCCTGTGGGGTAAACATTTTTTTTTTTTTTCTTGCTTTCTAGAAACTTTATTCTAAACTTTCCAGATTCAATAACAATGAAGTCACAATGATTTGCCCCCTGTGACTGCACAGCATAAATATGTATGTAAATGGAGAACACAGGTAATACTATAGCTCCTGGGTGTACAGATTTCCCTCCCATGTCAGTCTGAGTGGTAGCAATCATGCAAAGCACTTATTTAGCTCTGAGCAAGGCTGTACCTCAATCACTTTGTCTTCATCAATTTGCTTCAGGCTCACAAAGGTAAAGTGGCCATAGGCACATACACTGAAACACATTAAAATATGTTCTCATACAGCACAAACAGGTACGGGAATAAACAACAGCCACTGGCTGACAAAAAAAACATGCACAGATTTGTTCTGTGCTTCATAGCTGTTTTGCTCACCTTCTGAGTTCGCTCATTATATTTCTTTTTCTCCATCCTTGTTTTGTTTAGCTCCTCTGTTTAAGGGCTAATGGAGGGTTGCGTGTTGCTGCCACTGGGTATGAATGTGTGTTTTGATGATGCCCAGCTATATTTTTAATGCTAAACCTAATTGTCCCCTCACTGTAAGCTGTGGTCACACTGACTTTCAAAGTCCTCAGATTGCTGTGTGACTCACACTACACAACCTTTTGTCTTGTCATCGAGAATCTTGGAAGTCGACAACATGACTGATCAGCGGATGTTTTCTGCTACCTTTTCTTCATTACTATTTCTTGTTAGCCTATACCTTGGTCCATAACAAGTTGATAACAATCACTCCCAACTCAAGGCTGTTTGGTCTTAGGGGCCCCAAGACCCCTTTTTATGTCTCCACACTGGCAATAGCCATGACGGGAAGCATTTTGTTTTTGGGTTTTTCATCTCTCCATCCGTCTATCCGTTCTGATTGGATTTTGGTGGTCAAAGTCAGAGTCAGTAATTCTAGTTTGGTACATGTTTCTAGTGTTATGACGTGAATGTAAATATTAAGGTACTACAATTGCACAAATAGTCATGCAAGCATAACATTTGGGAGGGAACATCTGGAAACAAAGGGGAACATAGAAAAATAAGCTGCCATTATATTTTACATCTATATCATATATGTGGAGCTAGTTTGAACTGCTTTGTACCTTTATAACGACTAGTCCTTCTACTTTAAGCTACTTTTTGCTATTTTTTTCTATATTTGGGCTGTTCTGGCTGCTGTTCCAGTGCTCTTCTGTAGCTCCTTCTCGCCACCTCTCCTCTCCTCTCCTGCCTGGGTCTGCTCTCATTGGCTGACACGACCAGGTATTAAACCTGTTTGATATCTTTTCAGGCGTCCGTGAGGCATCTGCAAGCTCTCGGGCTCTTGTGTCTTTGAACAGTTCACATGAAGGTTGTCAACAGTATTGATACTTTAATAATTTTTCCAAATCAACATGTTTCAAATGACACAATTTCCATTAATTATTGTATTAGAAGTACTTGGCTATAAAAAAAAAAGATCCAAGCACTCATTCAGGGCTTCACTTCAGTCTTCATTGTCCTGCCTGAAATCTGGCAGCAAAACCGACAGTGTTTCGTAAGTATTTCTGTACCAGCAGTGTCTGCATGTTGGGAATTTGAAAAAAAAGGCTATTTTGTGGGGCTAGGACTTCTTTTTCTTCTTGCTGTTGTATTGAAAGAGGCATTGAAGTTTAAAATTATGGTATTGTGACAACTCTGCTTCACACATAGCCATTCAGAGCTGATTTACCTCTGATCAGAGAATGGAGAATCAGGGTCTGTAGTGTGAACTGGACTTAACACATAGGCCTTTAAAGTCTGTTATTATTCTTTATGACCTCGCACATTGTCACCTCTGCTTTCATTTATGTACGTGTTTTTCATATACTGTATGACTGTTAGTGTCATTCACGTTAGTATATGATGTTATTTTTCACCTTGTTCACCTTTTATTCAAATCTCAAGTGGTACACACTGCATATATGGTGGAGTGGAGGGAAGCTTTTTCTTGGCTCTCTCTTGTCCATTGCTGGTGAAGTTGTAAACACTTTCGATTTCTCCCGCTGAGGGCTGCAGATTGAAATCCATTTGATCTCAGTGCAACGAGTGAGTTGCATATTTCATTCCATGTAACTTAACAGCTGTTTTCCTTTTGCTTTGTAGACACAGAAAACCTAAAAGAGTTCCACTCTCTCCGTACTCTCCACTCCTTTATGCAGCTTCTATTCTTGCACTTTGTAGGCATAAAAAGCTCAGAGAGCAGTGCTCTCTTGAGGAGATATATATGACTTTACTGCATCTGCTGTATTTTGAAAGGAACACAACCTTTTTTCTGCATGATTTGTGTTATCTCACACCAGAGTGTAATCCAGCGAAAGCCTTGATGTGGATGAGGGATGTGTAATATTTTATATAATGTTATTTTTGCACAGATAACGTGTGTAAGAAGGTGGCCAATACAGTTCTATACATCCCAAAGGAAGGCCTACAGCGCAGCCCTGAGGAGGCCAGTGAGGACAAGAAGCCACTACAGAGAATGGACAGTAAGCCTAAGGGGCTTCTGTGTGTGTCTGTGTGTTAGTGTGTGTGTTTGTGTGGGTGCCTTTGTCTCTCCATTCGTCTCTCTGGGGATGCTGTCTAAAAGGTCACACAGACTTTATCTTTTGATCTGTGATTCTCTGTTCAAAAACCATTGAAGCTCCAGCATCTGCTTCCTGGCTCGGACTCTTTAGAGTTTTTATTTAATGAGGCACTGGGCTCACCACCTCTCACCTTCACCTATCCACATTTTTCATTCACAGTTTTTTTTGCCTTTGGCTCTTTGTACCTCCATCAACTTACCCCTTCCATTTCTAAACATTCTCCTCCAATCCATGCTTTCCTTTTCATGGTGTCCTGTCCTGTTGGCAGCATAATTTCAACCTTTTCCTAATTCACTTTATCCTACACTGACCTCTCTCATCTCTTTGTCCTCCCGTTCCTCCATCACCACAGACCAAGGATCTATCGAATGTCCAGAAAATGATGTGGATGAGTGCTTGTGCAGGAGCTGTTGTACAAAAGCTAAAGGTGAGACAGATTAAGATGATCATGCTGATGGTTTAAGTTAAGTTTTTTGTAGGCGATACAGTTGCAAATCTATGAACAGTTTACCAGTATCTCTAAATTCTAACAGCAGGGTTTAATGTTATTGTTTCTTATGTGGTTTGGCTAGTGGGTCAAAAATCTACTTGCCCAAAGTCAATGTACAGATTGTCTTATTTATTTGGTAGTGAAAAATGTCCATCACAGTTTTTGAAAGTTCAAAGCGATGTCTTCAAATGTCTTGTTTTTTTCAGTCTAAAACCCAAAGATATTCACCTAAATATAATATTAAATGAAGGAAAAGTGAGAAATCAGCATTTTCTGCTATTTTGCATGAACATTTGTGTTAATGATTAATTGATTATCCAAATAGTTAAATCGTTTAATTATTTTTTAACACTTGCCTGGTTGGGCAAGTGTTGATCCCTGCTGCAGTTGCAGAGGTAACAAAAAATTAATTTAACAGTACATATCCTGATTTTTAGAAGAAAAAAAAAATATCTGAGATTAAATGTAACATGGAAAACATCAAATCAGATCAAGTTTATGCATAAAGCACATTTAAAGCAACTGAAGTCAACTAAAGTGTTGTACAGTAAATCAAAAATGAAATAGTATAATATGGTGACAGCAAAATAATAATAGAGAAAACATACAATACTATCCGATACACAAATGAGTAAAGGAACAGAAGGAAAATATAAAATAAAAAGTGAGAACATTGAAATATACTGCAGTCATACCCAATAAACAACATGGTGTATTTTGTAAGCTGCCGTGTAGAAGTGTGCGCAACAGAAATGCAACAGTTATTACTGGTAATGCAAAAGTTAAGCTGCGTTGACTTAGTATGACTGTCTTCACTGTAACAGTGGTGATAAGTTAGCCGTCACATCTCTGCATCTGGCTGCTTTTACTTGACTTTCAAATTACACACAAGGTGTGACTTGCAGCATTATGTGGTGTGACACAGCACGTAGCTTAGGCCAGCACAGCATATTGGCTGGTATAAAGCCACCATGGAGGCACTGTATGATGAATTATGGGCAAACAGAGAATATTGAGGCTTTATCCACTGTGCTTTACAGCTCTGAGTTGGCTTAGCCAGCTAAATAATCCATTTAACACTGTAGGGCCAACTCTGCCCAACAGCACCTGCTTGGATGTGGAATTTAGGCGCTCCATGACTGATGACACTGGCTAATGCTCAAATCACACACAGTTACCTTGCTGTATACATGAGAGTGAGGGCAGTGTTTTGAGTTTATTGAATGTATTTAGATGGGAAAGGATGTGGGGTGTAGTCTCAGTGTGTGCACATTCTAGAGCCAAAGCAGGCTGTGGGGCAGAAGCACACTACACTCCATCAATGTTTCTCTTTTATGTGAAGTGTGGAACAGAGCTTGACATTTGCCATTTATCACCAGAGGTACAGCGCAAAATATCTGTAGATTACAGCCTGCAACTGTCCATAGGACAGAGTGTAGATGTTTGAGATGGATAGGAATGGATAGTTACACGTTACACTTGATTTTTACCTCCTAGTGGGTAGGTCAACCCAGTGCGTCCTCAGATTTTAATGCTTTTCTTTGTGTATGTATGTTATTCCCAGGATTGCTCTCTGCAGGCCCAGTCAACCTGACCTAAATATCACTGTGAAGGAGCTATAGGAGGAGCATGCACAGCTCAAGCCTAGCCAAGAGTTCCTAAGCTGCAAGACCGTCACCTGCATCATTTTGGTCAACTCCATGTACTACAACACCTGTTAAAGGTACATGCATTTCACTGGTTTTTGTTTTGCTTAATCCTCTTTTGCCCTCTCTGACTTTAACTCCCATCACTCTCACTCAGATGCTTTTACTTTTTTGCTGCATGTACACAGCTTTGTCCGATGATTGAGCCTTAATATTTCAAAAATCTTTGTTGTAGACAATTAATAGACACGCTACTTCACTGCAATCATGTATTGCACAGATAAGTGAGTGAAGCAACATGAACAGATAACCTTTTGCTGTCAGAATGTCCTTTCAGTTGTAGATCAGCTCTCCATTTGGATTAGGTTTTTGTCTTGTTCTGATAAGGCATCATCATCACTGAGGCCCACTCCCACTCATCCTGGGAGCTCAGACATCAGACTAACAATACCACGAGAGTGAATGCAGTGAATAAAAGGCCCCATCACTGTTTTCATTACCCCAGCTCTTTTCATTTCAGTTGACAGCTCTGCAGACCAAGGGGAAAATGTTTAACCTTAAATAATTATGTTCTGAACCCTCATTGTTATAATCATTTGCTGCCCTGTTTCACGACTTTTCTTTTTCTCTTAGTCTTTTATGTGTCCCTCTATTTCAACAGCTTCCTCATCTTCTTCCTCTCTGCCCTGTCTCTTTCTCTCGCTCGCTTATTCCTTTGATAATACATCAAGGCGTACTGACTCAAACAAAACATTTAGTGTAATTATAAGTGTGGTAATGTGGCTGCAATGATGTGACAGCCCAAACACTGTTCAAGTGATGCTTTTTTCAGAACGGCTGAGGTGCCTTTAAACCTTTTGTACCAATAAATGCACACCTTTGACCCACACCTGGGACAATGCAGAGCGCTTTATTTCTGGTTGCAGACTTTTTCACTAGGGTTGGGTTTAAATAATTGATTTTCAGATTCAAATCAATCTTCATTTGAATGATCTGGTATCAGTTAACAAAATGCAAGACTGATCTTTTAACACAGTGGTTCTCAACCTGGGGTTCGGGACCTCAAAGGAGATCGCAAGATTATTTCTGGGGGTTGCTAGATAGTTGTGATGAATTTAAAAAAAAAAAATTAATCAAATATTTAAAAAAGTTAAATAAAACAATATGTGCACAATATGTGCAGTTATTTACATATACATGTATACACCCAGGAAATAATTCTGTAGTGCCCTTTTTAAATTCATGTCAGGTTGACTACACCAACAACAAGAAGGTGACGATAATATGGTTGATATCTTCACATAAAGAAGTTCAACATTTGGGAAATGGTGTCTATCAGCTTTGACTAAATCTACCAAACAGTCTCTTTTTTTTCTTTTTGCTCTCTATCGACAGTGTAGCTCTGATCATCTGACCTATGACTGTTGCCAGTAATGCTGCAGGGTCAATTGTTAAATTAAATATTAATATGTTTAATAATGCAACCAGTTGGAGGGTTCCCTGTACAATTTACAGCATCGGTTCTCCCAGAATCTTTTATATCCAAGCACAATTGGTATTGTAACTGAAATTCCCTAAAACAGTCCCTCCAGGATTTTGCAGGCTTTTGTCAGATTCATATGGTTTAAAATGCCCGATTTCACAGCAGCTTTTCTAAAATAAAAAAAAAATTAAAAAAAAAATGTTGATGCATGTTGTAATGTTTTAAAGTATTTTTTGCAATGAAATTGCTGGAGCAAGTGAAAATTACAGAATAATTCATTAAAAATCAAAGGCAACTTGTTCCAAGGAGAATAAAACTGCACTCTGTTCAGGGTCTTCTCACCTTACCAAAAATGCTCGGGATTACCAAAATTCTTACAAAATATGCTTTATTTGGAAGGAAGAAGTGCACCTGTGGCATATTCCACATTGAAGCAAAATCTCTCTGGAGCTCAAAGTCATAACAGCAAAACACAAAATCATAAAATAAAAGTGCACAGGACATTGGCAAGTGTTAATAACAGTGACAAAGTTCTGTTGTTCTTTTCAATACCCATGAAAAAAAAAAATAAATAAAAAAATAAAACAGTTCATTGAGATATACATGTATGATAAAATCACAACGTCATGCAGACTTCACGAAACTGGTAGAATTTGCGTTAATTGTTGAAATCACAACATCACAATGTCTGCTAAAAGAATCGATAATGAATCAAATAGAATATAAAAACCATTCTGGACCTTGTGAATCATAATCGGATCAATTCAGGAAATCTGTGGTAATACCCAGGCCTATCTGTAACCAGGGGAGTTAGTTTTCTTGCGGAGTAGAATTTCATTAATCTTGTTGAAATGTTTTACTCAGTTTGAGAAGACGGCAAATATGCTGAGTAACCTATATCAGCGCCTCAGCCTCGAGCGTCTCACATCTGGTTACATCTCCATCGTTTTGGCTTAATGTTTTCACATTTTCCGGTGCTCCTCAGTGGCTTATCTCTGTTCTCTGAGTCCTCTTCTCCCTTATTCATTATTCTTCATACCTGAGGTGGAGGTAAGCCATTTTTATAGCCATTAAGGTGCATTGCTGAGACTGCTGTCAGATAAAATCACCCTGTCTGAGCTGAGTTGGCCAACCATCTGCAGGATTCACTGCTGACCACTGACCTGGATCTATGCATGCATGCTTGCATACTAGAGTGTGTGTGTTAAAAAAAAAAACATAAATAAATAAATTAATCACAGATCTTGCACTGCAGTTGTACATATGTATGTGTGTCGGTGTGTATGTATGTGTATTTTCTTACCAACCTGCTTCCCTCTGCAGCAGTGCATGTTGTCATTGGCCATGGAGGAACTTGGAAACCTGTGGCTCAGTGTTTTATGCAGCTCAGATGGCCGCGGCCTCTCCTGCAGCACCGCTCGCTTTCTGTTTTTCATCTCTTCTCATGGTTTGGAGGCTTTCTTCCCCCTCCAGTTGTATGAAATAATAGAGATGGAAAATGTCTTGTTTATTTTCTGGAGAAAAAAAGGATCCCATCAAGGCCCTGTCCTTTTTTTCTGGAGCAGAACCAGATCACTGATGTGGTTTCCATTTGTGTCTGATGTTTTTTGGCTAATACTTTCTAATCAGAGTCCATTTGTGTCATGGTAGTGAGTGTGGTTGTCTTTTTCAGTGTGTGTGTGATGTGTAATGCGTGCACTTAATGTGTCCCGTTGTGTGTTCTCTGTGTGTATGTGTGAGTCTGCATTGTATTCCAAGTGTGTGTGTGTGTGACTTGCCACTGCCCCCTCTCCCTCCTGCAGGGCCTCAACCATTTTCTTCATTTGTTGCAGCTTTGTGTTTCTTCTCTTTTTTCTCCTCCTCTTCTCTTTTTGCACTGGGGAACACAATGTCTGGTTTAATATCATTTTCCAATCACTGAAGGCTGCAGGGCAAGGACTTTTGACTGAGCTATTTCGTTCCAGCTAATACCAAAGAGAGGGGAGAGAAAATAATAACCCTAGTGGTTGATAATAGCTGCAGTGATCATTCTGCAGTCATTTGCCTCTGGTGCTCTCCGTAGCTGCAGCTGATGTTGTCTTTGTTTTGTTACTCTCCGCTACATGGAGCTACACCACTATTACAAGCTGTCCGACACCCTTCGTCTCCTCCATGTCCATCTGAGATATATTCAACACCATCTGGTTGTTTTTACAGAGGGAATAACATGAGAAGTGTAGTTAGAAGAGAGGGTAGAACAAAAAGTCCAGTGGATATATACTTCTAAAGTCAGGACTGGCCTGTTGTAATGCACACTTTTTGAAGAGGTCCAGATTCTGAGGAAACTGATTATACAAGAGCTTAAGGGGAAATCTCTGGAGAGTTAAGATTCAGGGACATATGTTGTCTTCATCTCCACCCGCCTCTCTCTGCTACCCATCCCTCTTTTTTTCTGTGAGAGAGGGAGGCAGTCAGACTGAGAAGGAAAGGAGGGAGGGAGGAAAAAATCATTATTAACTCATAAGCTGGTTAATGCTGTAGCACTCTCAACCTTCAGCTCAAATGAGAATTTCCGTCATTTACATATCAATTTAATTTCCTGTGTTTCCCTCTTCTCTCTCCCCCTCCTTCATTAAAAGCAGCATTTGCTTGCCACTGCAATCAGCCTGTACAACACATTTTCCTGGGCGCTGAGCTCTCACACACATTCTACGCATCCTGCACGCACGCAAACACACCTAAACAGAAAAATACATGGGCACACGTGAGAAAACTGATATTTTGACATATGCAAATGCAGAGATACACTCTTAGAAATGAGGGTTCTACCTGAAGGGCTGAGGTGCTGCCCAGAACCACCTGTTTCTGAAGAACCCTCTTTTGAAAAAAAGGGTCCGTCAAAGGTTTTTTGTAAGACCAAGGGTCCCCTTTTCATCCAAAGAACCCTTTTAGGAAGAAAGCGTTTTGTCACAGGTTATTTCTACCACAATATAAAAGAGTTCTGGGTAGAACTTTCTGGGTGGGTTCTAGATAATACTTTGGAAGATAAAAGGAGTCTTGGTAGAACCCCCAGGTTGGGTGCTGAATGAAACCATTAGAATATAAAATAGTTCTCAGTAGAACCCCCTGTATGTATTCTACATAAAAATCTTGGAGTATAAAAGGGTTCTCAGTAGAGCCCCCAGGGTGGGTTCAAGATAAAACCCTTGGAATATAGAAGGGTGGGTTCTAGATAACACAGAGGGTTCTGTATGGGATCATTACACAGTAGAGGGATTCTCCTTTTGAAACTCTCATAAGGGATTCTGGGTGAAATCTTTAAGGGTTCCCTCCAGGAACCAAACAGGGTTCACCTAAGGGGACAAGAACCCTTTATGGTTCAAGTTTGCATCTTTATTTCTAAGAGTGTACACCCACACCTACATTAACGGTGTCATCCTGTCATATGCACACACACATGCATGCACACGCACGCACACGCACACACACACACACACACACACACACACACACACACACAGATGTAGAGGCAGTGTGTTGGAGCCCAGGCAGGCAGGCAGCAGACAGAGCAGCTCCGTGGCTGCTGTAGCTCTGTCAGGATTAAACCAGTGATCAGAGAAATGAAAGGGAAGCTGTCATTCCACATAGGCCTCTATACACATCATCCTCAATAATTACACCCTCTCCTTCCTCCGCCTCGCTTCCTCCTCTCTTATAACCTCCTACCTGTGTGTGTGTGCGTGTGTGTGTCACAGACTGCATGCTTGACTGACACCCAGCACATCAAATAGGGGCTTTTATGAAATGTGCGCCTGCTTGAATTACACTCACTTTAAACCTTACCCTTTTTTTCCTCTGTGGTATAAAGCCACACCTGTGTGTATGTGTGTGTGTGTGTGTGTGTGTGTCTGTGTCTGAGATTTGTGTATTTATGTGATATGTGTGTATATATGTGCCCACATGAGCACTCATGTGTGAGTCCCCTTTTGAATCGATACAGATGTGCCTACAGCCCTGCCTCGGCTCACATCTGGAGGTTAGACTGAACCTGCAGGGGATATATACGACTAACTACTTCAATCTGCGGCTTTAAGCTTATGAATGTGATCAAATATTCAGTTCAAGCAAAGTGTTACACAGCAAGGCCCCAAGTGTAAAGTAAGTTTAAGGTCTGTCAATTTAAGTCAGTGCCATATGTGACCTTTGGTGTGAAAGTCAAGAGGTACCAGATCCAAGCTGTCATGGACTGATCCCTTTCATTTTTTATGACTATTTTTATGGAATTTCCATTTACACTGGAATTAAAGGGAATACACAGAGGCTGAAGGCTGGATTTAACCCGTGTCACATCTAAAACATGAGATGTGACATGTGAAATTATTCATTTACTCATTCATTTATTTTTGTTTGTTTTCATTTCAGCTTAATTTTTTCAACTGTTAGTTTTCATTGAGTATGTTTTGTGAAGTTGTAATCTGCTAGAACTTATTTGTGATTTTTTTTTCACTGGTGATTCCTGTCTGGAGTAGTGACGTCTTTTCTTTTTTTTTTTTACATTAATGTTATTAGAAAATGTTTCAGTATTTTATTTTGACATTTATGTTTTAGCTCACGTGTATTCATGAAAATTCTCAGTTAGTTGTTAATTATTTAGTTAGTTAATGCCATATGTGACCTTTGGTGTGAAAGTCAAGAGGCACCAGATCCAAGCTGTCATAGACTGATCCCTTTATTTTTTTATGGAATTTTAATGTTCACTAGAATTACAGGGAATACACAGAGGCTGAAGGCTGGAGTCAACCTATGTCACATCTCAAACATGGTTCATGAGCAGGTTGGCTGAGGAGTGACATTATTTAGTGTAGCTGTTTGCATTGTTGGACATTTCTTTTTTGTTTTATTTTGATGCTTTCCATGTTTTCCAATGTAGGCTTAACTTTTCTGTGTGGTAGTTTTAATTGTTTGAGTGTGGTTTTAAATTTATTAGTTTAGGCTGCTTGGTGGTGTAGAGGCTTGCATTTTTTCCTCACAGCAAAAAAGGTCATGGGTTTGAATCCTCGAGAAAGTTGTTCCTGTGTGGAGGAAAAGTCTAAAATCCAATCATTTGAATTTTGAAATGTCTTAAATATAATTTTGACAATTTTGACACAAGTTACTTTTATAAAGTTGCTTTAACTTTAGTCAAATTTGAATTGATCACACTGTGACAACGACAAAACAAAATCAACATGGACCCACTTTACACTACAGTAACAATGTTAACTCCTCCAACTCCTGTACTAATGAAGACAGAAGAACCGTTCTAAATCATGTTCCCTGATCCTGACATTGCAAAAACCTCTCTATTTTTTATCGGAATTGACATGAAAAAGTTCTTTACTTGTATTCATAATGCTCTTAAAAACTCTTAAATTTAACTTGTCGGAACCTGCAGAAATGTTTTTATATTAATGCTATTAGATGATATTTTAACATTTTGCTTTGACATTTATGTTTATTATTTGTTCATGTGTGAGGAAATTGAGAAAGATAGGAAAGATATTCTTAGATAGGCAGAGCAACTGACTGAAAGAAAGAAATGTGACTTTTTCCATCTCGGTGTCATCCTGTGTCTGACCTTTCCTCTTTAGTCTCTGTGTGAAGATGATCAGACCAATTAAACTGTAACAGCTGTGGTGCCGCCAAGTTAATTTTAGGTTTGTTTTCTCAGTTAAGTTAGTTCGTTTTCTTTTTGGTTTGCTTTTTAATATCCAGTTTGTGTGTTAGTTTTAGTCATTTTAGCCAACTTTAAGAACTCTCAACACTTACTGAGTAAGTTGAGTCTCTCAGTGGACCTTACTGGACCCAGAGCCAGAATTCACACTGAGCCAGTCCACTCCATCCAGTATAATAATTCTGTCTCTTCAGCTGAGCTTTATAAAAACCAAAACGTGTGCTCTGAAGCGAGTAATGAATAAGCTAATACCTTGGTTTTGCTTGCTGTTTGTCCCCTTTTTGCAGCTAATGACTTTGTACTGTAAGACTACTTCGTATCCATGGTTTTGTATAACAGTGACTTGTTATTATAGCTCAGCACTTGAGCGTGTAATAAATGTAAATCTCAGTGTCTGTAACTTGGTCCCCCGAAGCTCATTATTTGTGACAAGTGTGTGAGACAGTGTTTGTTTTCTGCTGTGTTGCAGATGAGTAATGAGATCACTCGCCTGTGCTTCCAAAGCATCTCTCTGGACAAGATCTTTAAGGGCTACGTGATCTCCAGTAAGCAAAACCTCAGCTACTGCCTCGCCTGGAAGGAAATTTACCTGCACGCCTCGCAGATTCAGCACAAGTAAGAAAAATATCATCCATGTAGGGAGTCAACGCATTCTGTAAAATGTTAAATTCTACAAATTTAAAGCCATATAGAGCATTGCAGTACTCAACCTAGTAATTAGAGGTCTTAATTTTTCACTGTGTTGTGCAGATTTATCTTTAATTAAATTTCAGTTTCACACAACTGTAAAATAAAATAGATAGTTGAGGCAGAGTTGGGAAGTATGCCAAAAATAAATAAAAGTTAAAGCCATGGTAAATCAATGGGACTGGCTGTAGTGTGGATTTATTTTCTCATCATCTAGCGCAGTTTATTAGGCTGGAAATACACACGACTTATAAAATCCTAATCAACTCTGAACATCACATTTAATGACTGACCTTTGCAAATTACATTTGTGGTATTTTGAAAAAAAAGTCCTCTGCGCACCTGAAATTGTGACGCAGGAGGAAGGTGCAGCTGAAAAACAATGAGAAGAACTCTCACGCACCGTCAACATCATGCCAACATCACGCTCGTGTGACGACAGGCGATAGGCGCCCCGTCCGCGCATTTCAAAGTCTCAGCAGTAAATGAGCAGTCAGACTTCCTGCAGTGTGTGGAGTCTTTCTTCAATATGTGTAAATATTCCTGATCTGTTTTTTCATCAACACAGTGCATTTGATTGTGACATGAGTATGTGTGTGTGCAGCGGGTGGCTATGAGCAAAAGAGAGAAAAGAAAAATAGTGTTGGTGGCTGCGCTCAGAGCAGACAGGTGTTGCCGATCAGAGCAGAGGAATTATAGTTTAGCACTGAAGCTGTCTTGTGGCAGTAAATTTACAGTTTGCCCACAAATCTAACACTGTAGAAAAGAAGTTCCTACGTGTATGTTTTTTGCAAACTCTGCTCCACCACTAGGCTACAGAGTGAGGATAAAACTATGTATGTAGTGCCTTTTTACTGGACACCAACCTCATATTTATTGTGTGCATGAGAGCATTTCTGTTGCGTGAGGCATGCAAGTGATAAACGTGATAGACTTATTTGGAAGTAACACTCTCTTCACAGGCTTTGAAAGGTCACGTATACCATTAAAAAAGTTAATCTTGTAGCTCTCTGAACAATATTTTCCAGTTGTCTTCACCGTAGATGCATTTCAGAAAAGTAAAAGTGTATAAAAAGACAAAAAAAAAAAGATGTGATGGGATTATTTCAATTTTTATATTAAAGTGTATCATGAGTCAGAGTATAGTGCTACAGAAACGTTTTACAAAACAGAGTTGGGGGGAGGGTTTGGCCCGCAGCCTCATTTGGGAGGCAAGAGATTTGGATTTGAATCTACAGTCAGAGTTAATGTGTGCTGAATGTCCTTGGCCCTATTTTGTGCAGACCAGTCAGACTCTGTAATCTAGAAAGTCATAATAGCCAAATTGGGGTTACAATGGGATTTTAAATAGTGTGTTCCCAGCTGCACCGCATTTTCAGTTCCTCGTGTTAAATTTAACATGCACGTCCAATCCACAAGGCCGGTCCGGTCTTAGATCAGTTCAGACAGGCTAAATACCATATACGTATGCTGTTTATTTATTATTTTAATACTTTCATTAAACTCTTTTTATTCTTCACAAATTTGATTTTGCTGTTTTTTTTGTTGTGTTCTCTAAAAGTTTGGAAGCAATCAGATCATCCATGAGATCAGTTTACCATCAGTACACAAGGTGCCACAGGGAGTAAACTTGTGTGTCGGATTAGCCAGGTTCAACTCGCTCTCTAGAACTAATTTTAATTTAATTTTCTACATGAGACACAGTCATGTTGTCCTTATTGAGCAATATAATGCCCTCCTGCCTCTAGAAAATGCAAGACAAGTGTTTAAAGGGATAGTTCACATTAGTTGATGTGGGGTTATTTGAGGTTGTTATTGATAGTCAGCATATTACCTAGAGTAGACGGCAGTCGACAAGCCTCCAGTTTGGAACTGCTGTGATCAGGGTCAGCAACAAAACACTTTCACTGCTTTAACTTGCTGTCAGACAGCCTTTTTTATCTGGAAACTGCCATTGTATGAGCTCTCTCTAGCTCAACCAGACTCCATAGGCGACAAAATCCACAAAAAAACATTACCTGAAGACGAGGGAGAGAATGAGACAGAAAGGACCCCTGTTTCTTTGCATTTTTTATTAAGTAGCAAAGCCAAGTGTTGATTGGCAAAGACAGCATAATTGCCCACCTGACTGGCCATATGATTGGAATTTGTACTTAACGTCAGTCAAATTAGAGTGATTGTTTTCACCCAAAAAGGGGTGGTGGCATGTTGCAGGAGTACCCAGATGGGTTGTACCTCATACAAACCCACTCAAACCAACCCCCGAAACTCTGAACCATCCCTTGAAGTGGAGGCTTAGATCAGAACCAAATTTATAACAAATCAAAGTTCTACTTGGGTAAAAAGCAAAACTTGAGTCAGAGGTTATAGCTTGGAAAAGCTTAGTAACATGTGCTATGTGGTGTCAGGTTAGACTTTTTTTTTCTTTTTAAAATTTTTTATTAATTGTTTGTAATTTGCTTTAAAAAATCATGCTGAATGTGGCAGCCTCATAAAAACTATTGACTGGGCCCCTTTCATCACCAGGACTAAATACAAAAGCAGTTGTGATCAGTCTTGTTTTGTTGTTACATTAACGACATCACCTCTGTGGAAGATGTGAAAGTGCTACTGATGATACTGATGATTGATGATAATAATGACGCATTCTTCTCACTAAATGAAAGCATAATAGAGCAGTTGTGTATAACGACAAAAGATGTGAGCGTCTGCTTACTTCAAAGTGTTGCAGAGTGTACTGCGGTGACAGCAGATCACTGCAAACATCTGCCTTTCCTGTCAGCTACTTACCTTCCTCTTGCTGTCTTTGCATGAATTTACATACACTAGCTATTTGTACAGCCAAACATATTAATTCAGATATTCCCCACAAAAGACGAAAACACGTAAAACATAACAAATAGAGCATTTATTACTGCGTCGAGCAAGAAAGTGTTTTTCAAGTTATCTGTTTCCTTCAGTTGCCAGTTAATCAGTGGGTCAATGGTTTTCTGAACCACAGATTTTCACTTCATTACTATGATTGCCCGAAGAGAGAGTCTGAAGGGATCCCAGTGTTTTCACTGGCTGCCACGCACACGCACACACACACACACGCACACACACATACACATTCCAGGCTCTCCAATACCCCTCCAGGCCTCTCGCTGTCTGCACGGGCAATCGACCTCGTCCAACCAATTAAAGACGGCGCTTAGTTCCTGATCGATGGCTGAGGTTGGGGTGGGGCAGGATGAGGACAGCAGGAGAGGAGGGGAGCTATTCAGGAAGATCCACTTCATGACCCAAGCAGAGTTTTTATTTGGTTTTCCTATCTAAAGCTCCTCACCCTGACATCAAGTTTAATGTGCTAAAGGCATCAGTTGCTCTCCCCAGTGAAATTCATTTTAAAGTAAATAAAAAAAACATTGTGTTTGATAAAGTTGTTTCGACTTAATCCGCTTGATAATATAAAGTTAATTCACTCACCTTAATACTTTTGTGATGAGAAGTTTTTGTCAGTGAACTAACATGCTATACTGCATTGCATAATGATGTCTAATTGAGCCATTCTCAGCCAGTAGATGGCGCCCTTAGGCCCAACAGTGGCAGTTGTATCACCAAATGGTTATATTAAAGGCATGATATGCAACATTTTTCAAAAAAAAACCAAAAAACTGCATCATTTCAACAACCAGTGACCGTTTCAGTGGCTAAGTTTTGCCACTGTTAGCTAGCTAACATCCCCTCGGTTGCACAGACATAAGATGGATCGTTTTTGAAAGTAAAAAGTCATGTGGGGACAACCCTGCACCAATAAAAGCTCCAAAGCATGTGGTGAGTAAGTGTGAGTACATTAAACACATTATACATTAAATTTAGATTGCTAAGAAAAAACACGTGTTGCATGTGTTGAAATGCTGTCGCTAAAACCATAGAAGCTCCAGAGACATTTGAGCTTAAAGCATCAGGGATCTGCTGGGAAGCCAAAAGAGTATTTCCTAAGGAAAAAGGACAGGATGTAGGCATCACATCATTAACAGTTAAGTCAAAAGCCACTTTGAACATTGCTGCTCATATAGGCTGTAGCAAAAAACCTTTTATGAACAGAGAGGAGCTTATTTCTCTCCTTTTTTTGTTAGGTTGTTTTTTGTGTTTATTTGGCAAGGTGGTCCTTGAAAATCAGAAATGGACCTTAAGTTACAAAAGGTTGAGAACCCCCGGCCTACATTGTGTTGTCCATGGTCTTTGAGTCTTTGAACTCTGCAAATGATTTGCAGCAACAAAATGTAAATTCAGTACAAAGCGGGACCCCGAGGTGAAGTTCATTGTGTCCTCACATGCAGAGGAATGCAGAGAGTACGTCATCATATATCACTGTCTTTGGTTCACAGTTTGTATGTGAGAAAGGCTTGTAGATACTGTATGTCATGACGTGAAGGGGAGATACATATGTTTGAGAGAAGGAGAAAGAGTCATAATTTCCAGACATTCAGAATATGAATTATTTCCTTTTGCATCAGTTTTCTTTATTTATGGAATTTCCAAGAGACCTTGAACTCGGAGAGGCCTTTGGAGAAAGATAGCCACCTTTTGAAAAATAAATGAATAACATTCCCTGCTACAGTATCTTCAGTCAGTCTTTCCTTCATCATGAAGGAGGGAGGGTGTTAAGTAAAGAGACGCTGATCTGTTTTTCTCCCCTTCAGATATCACACCAGCGAGCCTGTCACCCACACAGCCAATATCACAGTCAGTCCACACACTGGGTTCAGTCACAGGGCAGCGAGAGAAAGCAGGAGGGAGGGAGGATCAAATGAGAAAGAAAAAGAGAGAAGTCAACCGGGGTAAAAATGTGTGACTGTGGCGTGTCCTGGTGGCGCGGAGCAAGAGGGTGCAGGCCATATGCTTACAGTGCAGCGTGTTTTAGCACCTTCTTCAACTTTCCTGTCTCGCCACTTTACTTAGTGTAGTAAATACATACATAAGAAATAAATACACTCTGAGAAATAAAGGTGTGAACTAGAACATTAAAGGGTTCTTTGGCTTATACCCATAGGAGAAACCTATTTTTGTTTTTGTTAGAACTGTTTATAAAAGTTCCACTTGGAACCTTTTCAGAAAGTTCTGCCTTGACATTAACATTAAGGGTTATACCTATAAGCATCTATGAAAGGTTTCATCCAGAACTCCAAGGAGAGGTTCTACAGAGAACTCTCTCTGAGGGTT
>JAJHUR010096551.1:0-12521 GCA_027495735.1 Lutjanus campechanus
AAAATTATACAAAGTGAAATCACAGTCCCCAGAACCCACGATGGTGTCCTCAACTTGTTTGTTAACAGTTCAAAACTCAAAGATATTCATTGCATTGACTCTTGCTGTCTCCACATGTCTCTCTATTTGCTATATATAATGATCTGAAATATCCCCACAATGAAAGTAGTGTTCATGGTGTGTACACTACTGTCAACTGTTCCACTGTGCGTGGCATTTTGTAGAAGTGAAAAATACTGTTTTCTTACTCTATGCCTGTCAGTGAAGACACAAAATGATGATTGATTGAGCCCACAGACACTCAACAAGATAGCCCAGACAGCCTGATATTGCTGTTTTACATAACTTAAAAAATACTTTAAAAGATCTGTCCAAAGGCATTTATTAGTTTCTGGGAAAACTGGAAAATTACTAATATAATAACTAATGTAATATTATTTCATTTCCATTTACTGAGCCTCCCCTGAAACTGTTTGGAGGCCCCCTGAGGAGGCCCGCCTCTGTCTTTTCATTCACCCTTTATTTAATCTGGAGGAATCATTGTGGGACTGCTCCCATTTATAATGATGTTGAAAACCTCTGCTGTAGAGTTAACAACTATTATACAGGGAGAAATTAATGAGTGACACAGCTAAAGAAAATCTCTAACTATTCACCTTAGAGTAGTTGAAACCAGGAATTTTGGGTGCATTTTTGCTTTAAAAATAACCTAGATGATAAATTGAGTGTTGCAGATTATTTTTTTTATTGACTGACTCATTGCTTAATCATTTCAGCTTAACAATTGTCCCGCATTTGTCTGGTTGGTGCTGATGTTCATGGGGTTAGAAGTTCCCAGTTTGCGGCCAAAGCTGATCCAGCAAATCAGTAGTCATGAAAGGTAAATCTACAATAAACGTGGGAGTTGTGTTATGTATGAGGTGTCTCAGGTGTCTCAGTGTCCCAGACACTGATTACGAATTCCCCCCGTTGTGTCTGTACTGTCTGACTGTGCTGCACCGTGCCTATAGATTCTGAATCAGCAGAATCTAACCAGCAGATCTTCATTCCAACACAGTTCAGCCATGCAGCCCTTTTATCCTGAGGTGCATCCAGGTCCCTGCCTCATGATGAATTCATGAACACATAGACAGTATGGGTTAAGATCAGTCTCAGGATTTATAAAATATATTCACTTTTTCAAGCCAAAATGCTAAACATTACCTGGTTCATTGCTGCTTTTCTTTCTCTTCTGTGATTGTATACTGAATATTTTGGGGTTTTCCATTAATTTAAGTAATCGCCAATAAAGTACTTCCAGTCAAAAAGTCAACATGGGCTGCAATGGGCATTTGTCATTTTTTGTGACATTTTATAAACAAAATGATGAATCTAGACCTGCAACCACTTACTGATTAATTTCCTAGTTTATTTATAGAAAATTAACCACCAAATTATTTGGATAATTGATGAATTGTTATTTTTCAGACTAAAAAGGCCAACAATTTGATTTTCTAAGTTCTCAAATGTCAAACTATGCTGCTTTTCTCTGTTCCACATTCTAGTAAATCGAATATTTTTTTAATGTTTTTGGACTGTTGGTCAGACAAAAGAAGACATTTGTTAAAGTCACCTTGGGCTTCCGGATACTGTGATGGGTAGTTTTCACTGATTTTGAAATGTTTTGTGGACGCAACAATTAATAGATTCATTGAAAAAATCAATTAATTGAGAAAAAATTGTCCCAATAATTAGCTGTGTCTGCCATGAAATTCAGTCTCTAGTTTCCAACCTTAGGTCAGGGAGCCCCAGTTGGTTCCAGAATAAATTTTGTTTAAGTTTGTGCTTGTTTCAAGAGAAATAAGAAGACACTTTTACCCTTTTTTGAGCTGCTCACAACTGTTGAGACTGAAGGCCCAAACCTGAGATGTGGTATCACAAGTAGATGTAACCAGTGCTGCATGGCTGTAGGTTTGCTCAAACTACATGTGACGCTAGTTTAATGTAAGTCAGCCTCTTATGATGACTGCTGAGAGTTTCATTGAGCCGTGCGGTAAGTCGTTGTGAATCCGCATCATGTGACGTGCATGTTTCCACTTTACGGAGCGTCATAAATCAGTGTGCGTCTCCGGGGCATCTCTGCCGTAGATGCTTCATCTCACAGCTTAAGAGGAACAAGGAGAGGCTATTAGAGGTTGTTGGCTGCAGGTTTGCTTTGCTCCTCTGTGACTCGAGCGTGTCAGATTTATAGTGTCAGTGAAGTGCTGTAGAGCCAAAGGAGGAGGAAGGAAGAGGGCTTCATGTTGCCATGACAACTGGGTTTGTTAAAGATGGGGTCTGTGAGCAGCAGTTGGAGTGACTGTGTTTGAAGAAGGGCTGCAACTAGCAATTACTTTCCTTGTCACTCATGAAAGTTGAATCTAGTGAGTTTTGTGTTCTGTAAAAGTTGTTGTTAACAAATTATCCTAGACACTGAGTTGAAATTTGAATTATCAATTTATTGTTTCTGCTCGGTGTGCATGGATTACAGCTGCGCCCAACATATAATAACATAGGTCAGTGTTGTCTTTTTAACTTGTTGCTCTGCCCCTTAATGACTAAACATAAAACTGATTTTGGTTTAAACGGGGAAAAATCATGTCAAACTGTAAGCTGAAAATTGTCCCCGTTATTGCTTTGCATTTTACCTTTGGCTGCAGGCAGCTAACGATCATTTCCATTATTGATTAATCTGTTGATTGTTTCTCTGATTAATTGAGTAGTTGTTTAGTACATCAAATGTGAGAAAACTGTGAAAAATGGCTCCCAATTGAAAAGCAGCCAACATTTTGCACTTTTACTTGAAACACGACCAAACAATCTCATTTCAAGGCACATATATTAAAGCGCTGTAGTGGAGCTTTCAGTCATAGACTAACAGATGATCCTTATCAGAAAATGGAGTTTGCCCAGTTTTAGTGGCACCCCTTTTCATCTCTTCAGTTTTGGCTGAAACATTTGAAACGTGTTCATGACAAGTGGAGAGACACCATCTGCTGATGAAGGTAATTTGAATGAACTTTAAAACTTGTTGTCAGTTTTCACGGCTTATTTTCTCAATTAGGTGATTTGTCTATATGAGCCTGTCCTCGTTTTACCCATTTTTACTCTATAATCTGTTTTACTGTCATATATGACAGAGAAAAGCAGCAAATTCTCACATTTGAGAAGCTCTAACCAGAAAATATTTGTCATTTTTGTGTAAGTACTATTATCAAATCTATATTTAATATTATTTCTATTTACTTGGCAAAGCTGTTGTGTAAATCACGCTATATTGTAGATTGATGGTGATTCAGAGTTTCCTCCACACTGAGTGCATCACTGATGGTGTTTCCTCTCAGTGGTTCTCACTTCTAACAGCCGGAGGAGTTTTCATTCATGAGAACAACAACAGAGGCTTTTTGTGTGAGTGGGCGCTGGGCATGTGTGTGTGTGTGTGTGTGTGTGTGTGTGTGTGTGTGTGTGTGTGTGTGTGTGTGTGAGTGTAGCTCTCATAGCTTTTAGCAGCTGCACTGTCTTTGAATGAATGAGTCACTTCCATTTTCCTGCTCAGTATCAGCTTCAGTGTGTGCACACTTTGACTCCAGCAGCTGAACCAGGGTCTTCAATAAACACCCTGTCTGCACCGACTGTGACTCTGCACTGGGCAGTGGGGAAAAAAAAACCTTATCGATTACAAACAACCTGGGATGGAGAGCACAGAGAGTCCTCCACACTGGCCCTTGAGTATTGATTGAATTCTTTTAACCCTGGAGTATGAGAAATTGGCTCGACACAGAATATTAAATGGTTTTCCACAACTGTACACATGCATACAGATTTCGCAGCCATGTTTTTTTTTCCTTCTCTTTAGTCTGCGCAAGAAGTCATATGAAAGAGTGGTGAAGGTAGAATCTCTAGTAGAAGACCATGTCTAAGTGTAGTAGAATTAAATAGGAGGTGAGAACATGACAGCAGTTTGCTGGTATTCTTGTGCAAATTATTGCCACCCAGCATCTGCAAAATAAATAAATAAATAAATAGATGTATGTGTGTGTCCTGATAAGAATAACCACAGTTTTGGGTTTCATTCGCTCACTGTGCAATAAATTATAAATGTGAAGTGAAACTACAGTGATATCAGTAAGTCTGTTTTTCCAAGCTCAGAAAGTGAACTTTCAGCTTCAGTTTTTAAGCTAATGGAAAAACATCTGCAAATTCATGACAGCTGCTGAGGAGGACTGTGTGGTACAATAGAAAGCTCCAGAACTGCTACTAAATGGAGGCTGTGATGAAGTAGTTGTGTTAACCACATTTAAAAGCATTCATATTTCGAGATTCTTTGTTTATTTTGATTTGCATTAAATTAATTGAACTCACATACTTCCATTGCAATATTTGTGGCCCTTATGCTACCATACAGGAGCTCTGCAGTGTATTACAGTTGGGACTGACTACTCAGTCAGATTGAACTTGTTAATTTTATTATTTTTAAATATTTAATCTCTGTTTATAAAGGGAAGTTTTGCTGAGACCAATGCTTTTGTTTTCAGGAGTGAGCGTACAATCTGATCTGCTGCTCACTGAGCTGCTCCGCTTAGTCTACTGGGCCTGGAGCAGTTGGTGCTTCAAGATGTTGCTCAAGGGCATCAAAGCAGTGGTAGTGAGGGAGTCCTGAATATTTAATCAATTAGTTTGACATCTTGGAAAATATGCTTAATAAGATCAGAAAGTCAATACTAATTATCATGTTACATGTTATCATAGCAAAAAGGTTTTTGCAGTTGAGTTTATGTCGGCTATATTGAGTTTTCAGAGAAAAAAAACATGAACTATTCACTAATTGAATAGATATGCTACAAATAATTCCAGTAATTAAAAGATTTTTAGATGGGGGGGGGGGGGGTATATAGGAGGTTAGATGTTGTCAAATCACTGCAGGACAACAGACTCAATTATAAGATTGTGTTCTCTGTACAAGTAATAAGAGCAGGCCTCCAGCTCGTCCAGCTCTTCTTTTGCCTGCACAGGGGTCGTATATTACTTCCTGCTATAATGGGATAGAACACCGGGGTCAAATGGAGTGAGCCCCGCAGGGAGAAACATGATTAGATGATACACAGATGGCACGCACAGGGGAGAAGATGAGCATCTGTCTGTGGACAGACAGATAACCGTCCTTATGTGAGCCTTTCAGGACTTCACAGATTTTAGGTGACGTTCCTTCAAGTTATTATCCTCCCTGCTGTGTGTTGATCAGTGGCTGCTTCAGTGGAAAGCGTCTCTGTCTATTATGAGAGGACACGCACCTGCCCGCTCTGATTCATTTTATTCACAGCATCACACTAAATAACAAAAGAGCTTTGTGTATTTGTCCTTGAATGTTTTGAAGCATTCATTATGCTTTTGTTTCTGTGAAAAAATGGCATACTCCCAAGGTAATTTGCTATTTTTGCAATGCTAAAATTCTTTTATTCATGCATACTTTTAAAAAAAATATTGAGTTATTGTGACTCAGACATCTTTCTCCCTCAGTTGAAAGACAGTCAGACTATTCATTCTTCACACGTGGCGTTCATTGTTCATCAGTAAATCTGTATTGATTGAGTGGATGCAGCACGGCTGACCCGATGCCCTGATGCTGTCTCGTCCCTGTCTGTCCTTTATCTAACCACCTGTGTGACTGTCTCCTCTCTCTGTTCTTCCTGTCAGAATCCATCTACGTGATGAGTAACTTTATGTCTCTTTCGTCCTTCTCTCTGTCCGTGTCTGAGTCTCCTTTGCCCGACCGCATGGCACCTTTCTAAGGGACGTGTTTGACGAGGGAGAGCCCTCAGTCTCCACCCTCGCTCGCAGCTAGCTAGCTAATTATTGATGATCTAATGTGTCTTCTCAGGGCCCTGTCAAAGTTCAGTCTCACAGTGTGTGTGTGTGTGTGTGCGTGTGTGTGTGTGTGTGTGAAAGGCGTGCTACTGTAGACCTCAGGATGTGTCATGGTTGCAGGTGAGCAGTGACGCTCTTTGAGTTTCAGGTGTCAGTTCTCCTAAAAGCTGTCAGAAAGTACTTGAAGTGACGCTGTCGAGGACTGAGCGCCTGCACAGAGGACAGACCAGGTTCAGTAAACTATTCTGATCTGAAACGACAGGTCTGAATGTCTACTTTTAGACCTTACAGTTTTATACTTGTATTTTATACCAGTTGTGAGCTTTTTCCAGTAGTTGTTTCCTTGTTAGTTGTCATGTAACAGATGATGAATTCTGACTTCAGTGAATGGATGAATGAGGTTTTCTTTTGTGTGAATTCAAACACTATTTAAAGGGACAGTAGCACTATTTATCGTTCTAGATTGTTTTGGTGTGAGTTGCCGAGTTTTGGAGATATATCGGCTGTAGAGATGTCTGCCTTCTCTTGAATGTAATGGCACTAGGTAGCACTTATCGTGTGGTGCTCAAAACGGCAAAAAATACAGTTGAAAAACTCAACAATGTCTCTTTCCAGATATTAGACCTAGTTGCTCAAAATAATCCACAGCCCTTGTTTTCTTTCTTCCATAGAAAGAAAGCAGTTTCAGTTTCATGAGGGGCTGCTTTCACTTGGTTCCATTATATTTGAGAAAAGGCAGAAATCCAAAAGTCAGAAACCCACACCAGAACCATCTAGGTGGAGAAAACAGCACTACAGATACACCACAGGATTTTTGGGTGAACTGTCCCTTTAAAACAGGTCATGGTCAAAAAGTCATTTTAGATTAACTGCACGTGGACCTTGATCTTCGTCTTATCTAATTGAAGGTTGCAGACTTTAAAAGAGCACTCCACCAATTTCTCATTGCTCTGACAACGCACACTTTTAGAAAAAGGATCAGAATCAATGCAACAGAAACAGAGATACCATCTTTTTTAATCCATGCATTTGTCAAAACCAGGTGCCTACATTTCCCACAGGGCAATTTCAAAACCCATCATCATCGGCTGATGAAACTTTAGCCTCTGGGGGCAATAGCCAGCAATAGCTTCTGGTGTAGCCAGTGGATATACAGATAACAGACATGTGGATTAAGAGTTGTTCCTCAATGCGCTGCTCACGTTTACAGTCGGTTGGAGCTGAGAGACGATATATACGACCAGTTTGTTCCACAAGTAACGTTTCATATGAATGCAGATGATTGTTTTGAATAAAAGCTCAATGCATTGTCGTCGTTGAGTTCCGAGATTGCATTGTGGCCGATATGTTCTGCTTCTTTTGCTCTTCATATGGACTGCTAAAAAAATATTGTTACTTCTGGCATCAAATCTTGCCCCTTGCCTATAGATTCAATATTCATATGCAGATATCTGCTTGTAGAAATAACCCACAAAGCAGCTCGACCACTTATAGTTTGATCAGAGATTTTAGTGTGTCATGTTAGTAGCAGCTAAGGCAGCCTTTAGCTGTTAGCCATAAGCAGGGATGAGGAACAGGCTAAAGAGGTCTGATAACCTCACGTCTGTCTGATTCTACACTCCCAGACTTTTTTCATCTTCAAACTTGTAGTTTCCAGCCCCCTACTGATGCTGCCTCAAGTGACATCAAGTGGATCTCCCTGTAGAGTCATAAATGGTTATAGACACTGTTATCACATATGCAGTAGAATCAGCGTACCTCTTTACGTATTCACAATAGCATTACAGAGGCATACCCTTGGTGCACAGTGTGGTCGGCCTCTGCATGACTCAAATTTTAATTTATCTCCTACAGCAGCTCTGTTGTTGATCATCTGAGGCTCTATTTCCTGTGTGGATAATTGGCTTCCAAGTTGGTGATTACCTTTTGCTCCTGCTAATCAAGTAGACATTAATCGTGCTGGATAAAGGCTGTAGCTGCATAAACAGTCTGGTATCACCGCAGTTCGTGGATGGATGTGTGTGCATGGACATGATTTGTCAGTAATATATTTGGGAGGAGGATGGTGTGGATGAGTGGGTCAAAAATGTTAGGCCAATAGTCAATAGTGATTGATTAAAAGAACTGGTTATTTTAATCCAAACCATGATTTTTCCTAAACCTTAACAAACCTAACCAAGTCATTTTGGTGCCTAAACCTACCCAGGACCTTTATTTTGAAAATGTAATCAGACTATGCATATTTATTATTGCTAACTTGACTGCGGAATGAAAATGAAGTTGTACTGTGTGTCATGGAAAAAATCAGAAATTCACAATCATTTATACGGATCTAATAGATACATTTTGTTACTATTTCACAAACTCCCATGAGACGGTGACTTGGCTTAAAATGGCACCATTGTTCATGTTTTTAAGTCTGCTTCTGTCTAGAGCTTGTGTATTATTGATGATACAGGAATATTGTAGAGAAACGGGAATGAGTTCCTGTTTGTTTGGATACAGCATCAGCACCTTTTCTCATTTGTTTGATCCTCTGAACACTACTTTTTTATTCATACAGCTACACGTATTTATACTGGGGAGTAGCACAACACCAGCATTCCTCTGCTGCTGGCTATTATGCAACACCATGAGAGCAGCTGAGGGTTAAGTACCTTTTATCAAGGCTTTCTCGATAATACTAACAGCTTTTGAGGGAGGCGAGACCCGCTCTGATTCTCTTATTCATTCACGTTTTATTTACCTGCAGCACTCGTGTTTGCAGCCGAGGCGTCACCTGGGAATCCAGGAGGTTTTGTGGGGCTGGAATTGCTTATCAGGGACCATCTGTGGTGATATATTAATCTCAGTGAAAGTGTATTGTTTCATGCATTATAAGATTGCTTTTCAGATGAGCTCACACATTGATCCAGGCAGTAGTTTGCAGCACACAAAGTAAATGTGTTTGGTGCTGTTGGCATTAGCTGTGGCATTTATTTTTCATGAATTTAAATGCCAAACTGCCCTCAAGGTGTAAAACACATTACACACAAAGTTCGTGTTCGGGCCTGCGATGCTGCTGCTCACTTTGTATCGATCCCTTCGTTTTATAATCCAATTGTCTTGACAGTGACGTGAGATTGCATCAAACCTTAAAGAGTTTCTCCACGTGAGTTAGGTTGGTCATCTCCTCTATCTGTTTACACAGCAGTGTGAATTATTGATGAATGAGCTTCTATATATAGGAACTGAATCTGATGAGGGCAGCAGCAGCAACGCAGTTTGTCTTCAGGGAAAGAAAAAGTGCTGTATTTGAATAATGGGACCGAGATCTCATCGTACAGGACAGGAGGTGTTGGTGCTCAGAGTGCAGAGGGCAGCTCTGCTGGGACATACAATGGATATTTGTGTCTGTTTGTGTGTGTGTGTGTATGAATATGTTATTGATAGTGGAAATCATTAATTAATTTCTTTTTCAATCAGCACAAAAAGCTACTGTGTGACTGTCAGGGTGCTTAAGAGGCAGCATATTTATTCGCTCGCTTTTCTTTGACGCGTCGCCTCATTTTTATCAACTACTTTGAAAAATGTCAGCAACCTTTGTCATGTTTTTTTTTGTGTCTGCTGTCTTTTATCTTCAGCAATGATATATGAACTGAAGCGGAGTACAGTGTTCTTTCACTATCTTTATTTTACAGCTCTTTCATAAAAGTTTTATGTTTTTTATGTTTAAGGAGGGTTTCCACCAGTGTATTACAAACCCGCCGGCCCACTGGAGCTTAATTGACCCTCCCTAAGCATTGGAGATTTTTATTTTCAAGGGATTTTTATATATACGAAATCTGTGTTATGGCTTTTTGAAACTCTCTATTCCACCATTCTGGCCATGCTTGGGGAAACCCTGTTTAAGTCTTACTTACTGTAATATGTTTAACTCACAGTATATTATAATTCAGATTAAGATTCACATTAATTTTAATATCCCTCACAGGGAAATTAATTTGGTCCATTGCTCCAGACATTAAGATGCCATAAAATCCACCGTAAAGACAATAGAATACAGAATTATACCACAACATAATCATAATAAAACAGATTTGATCACATTGAGACAAAATAAAATAATAAGAAATAAAACAACTGTCAATCCAGATCAGCAGACCAATACACCAATACACATTATTTTAGCAAAGCATTCCAATATTGCAGCATCCTTTCTGAAGCACATTTCATGTGGGTGTTCAGTCAGTGATAAATGTAGTCAGTTTAAGCAATAAATATCTCAGTGCCTGCTATACTTACAGAGAAAGTTGAAAGTAGAAAGTTGAGTTCTAATACTGCAAGAACTGTTGTTCTTCCTGCATCTAGTGATGGCACTGGATGTACATGTAGGCACTGCCGGCTTGACGAGCAGGAAAGCTCAGCTTTCTCGATCAATATAACACTGAGGAATTTATTGCTTCAATTGACTATGTTTACCATCAACACTGACTGGACATAACACACATGAAAAGTGCCAAATTTACTTTTAAATTCGGTTGTCTTATGCTTCGCTGGGCTAAAAATGTCAATACTGGTGCAAATACAATACTTGAGGTTTGGTCCCAAAACCAAATATGTTTTCCCACAAATCATGTTTTCTATTTTAAGGGGTACATGAAATAGTACTGCACTTCCATAAGGAACTCAAAAGGGACTCATTAAAGAAGAAAGTAGGACAGGCTGAAATATCCCCACTTTTAGTCTCTAGTATGCGCTAATCTACATTTCCAATAATGCAAAGTTCTCTTCTTTCACTGGACCCCCACCGCCTCCTAAATGTCCACTTTTTTCAGACCCTACACCTCCACTTTCTAACTCAGGCTTTCTATCGAAAATATTTGGGTAACATTTGCAGATTTAGATCAGGAAATCTGACCAAGCATTCAGTGTCAGTTTTCAGTACCCACCTACAGACATATTTCAGTAAAAAACTGATAAGGTACTGAGGTGTCATATCCAGCCTTAATCCTTGTTAATGGATGTGGTGGAAGGTTAAGATTAGATCAAATGACAAGCTGCTGTTATTTTGAAGGTGATATGTCTGCCGCAAGTCGAATCTTTAATTGAAGTGGGGTGGATGGATATATATTAAAGCTGTGATCAGTGGATCTCTGTGTCATTCTGTCAGTCAGGTGTCGAATATAGGAACTGAATTTTTCATGGGTGTAGTCATTTGAGAGAAAGTGTTCCACCTTCTGAGATTTTATACTTCCCTAAATTTTAGTGACCTAGTTGAAGATCTGCAAATATTGTCGCTTTTTTTTTAATTTTTCAGTTACTTCTCTCGCTGAGAAATTTAATGTGAAGAACTAACTTTGAACCACTTTCTCTTTTATTTCCCGTTTTAGGAGGAATTCCCAGAACAAAATACTACACGAAGCGCAAAGTTAGATTGAGAGCAAAAGCTTAAACTTAAAGTTAAGTTACCATGTGGATCTAAGGATGGCAATGATGGTCTGACAGTTTATTGGTTGGTCCACCTCTTTGCCCGACTGAAACAGCTCAGCTACTGGATGGAATCTACAGATATTCATGGTGCTCAGAGAGTGAAGCATACTGCCTTTAGGGATCTGACTTAACCTCTCGTGTCCCTGTGAGGTTGACATTTTTGGTTTACAGACGTTCATGACTCCCTCAGGATAAAGTATAACACCTTTAGTGATCATTTAACTTTTTTATCTAACTCTCAATTTATCATATGCTTTGATTTATGACCACATACATGCGAAACTAATGACAATCCTATCAGTCTCAGCTGTACTTTGTATTTATTGCTACTATTATTAGCATGATAACACACTGAGCAAAGTGAACATAGTAAACATTATTCCTCCTATACCTACCATGTCCTGCTGCATGTGCTTTTAAATTGGATCTCCAATTTATTTTTGAGTGAATCCTAAAATCACCAGTGTAACACCGCTGATGACAGACTGTAGGTCAGTCGTGTCTTCATCATCATCCTCACCTCACCAGTCACCACTGTGGCCTGTCTGTCCTCCACCTCACCTGTCGCGTTCACAGCTCAACACTCCACACAGATCACTCAGCAGAAACCCACAGCTGTCCACTCGGCTCTCTGTACTCTTTGTGCTCCGTGTGTTGTCTTGTCTCATTGTGACAGTCAGACTGAGACATCATGTCAGTTTGGTTGGCAAGGCGATGAGGCTGCGGCTGAGACTGTGACGGAGATCTCCCACTGTTGTTTTTGAACACACAGGACGTCTTGGATAATGACTGTGCTTTAAATAATGCCGGCAGGTAGAGGGCTGGTGAAACGTTTCCTCACAGTTGCAGATTTGAGGAGCATGGCTCTGCATTTTAATCCATACACGCAGTGCACTTGTGTAGCTTAACTTTTGTTCTGATCTTAAAGTGATATTCCACTTTGTGAGAATAAGCCACTCAGTATGTACTCACCACTATGCTGATGTGATGATGGTGAAACAGGGTTGCAGCCTCATCCAGTACAATGACAGTGAACGGTGACCACGGATGAAACGTTACTGCCATTGTACTGGATGAGGCTGCTACCCTGTTTCTCCTAAAACTCCAGGATTGTTTTGTGAACTGAAGACCTTCACCCATCATCACATCGGCATAGTGGCGAGTCT
>JAJHUR010096555.1:0-10866 GCA_027495735.1 Lutjanus campechanus
TATGACGTGAGCACATGCATAACGCACCCACACAGTTAAAGTTTGTGTAAAGGAAAAAGGGACTTTTTCTTCTAAACACATTATACGTTGTGCTGAGGCCATGGTACCCCGACACTACATAAGCCCCATGAACTGACACATGAACAACACCTCCACCCCCTCCCTTCACCCTCTCTAACTGTCAGTTACGAACATGTCTTCAGCGACTCTCTCAGTCCAAGTCATCCCAGAAATTCACTTCAGCTCACTTCAGTTCCAACAACCCGACACAGAAGGGAAAAAAATACCATCCTGTCACCGTCCTCTGGCTCTGGTGGCTCAAACATGTCTGGACATGTCCAATAAAGCTGCTAGACAGAGCGTCCATGTTTCAGCTCATGTTTAAGTTGTAGTGGTGTTTGACACTGAGGAAACTGAGTGTTCCAGAGATTTTTTCTTGATTTTGAGATCTAGTTTTATATACTTCTTTTTTTTTGAAGATTGGTTTCTGATGTGTGACCGACTTAAAACACAAATGTTTTGTTGCTTTACAAGATCTTTAAGTTGTGGCTTGTTTTAAAGGTCATGTAGCCATTATTCATACAGTGGCACATTTAGATACATTAGTTAAGTAGAACTGACCACATGATCGAATGTTAGACTGACATCATCAATGGTTTTATTATTTTGAGAATATTACATGACAGTCAGCCATCTAGCTAAGAAGCATTCAGAGGAAACGTTGCAGTGCAAGGTCAATGCTATGCTATGAAAACATAGCAAACTTTCACTTCCTGGGAGCATTGTGAATAGTGAACGAAAGGATGTGGAGACTGAAGAAAATATATTTTTAGTAATTGTGCCATTTGAGTGCTACCGGCAGGTACCGGCAATTTTGAAAGTGAACTGTTTTCTTACAGTGCGTTAGTTGATCGTGATCAATCATGAATCAATCAAAACACCTTAAAGGACAAATCTGTAACATACTGACTGTACTAAATCATAAAATGACCATGATATGTAATCGGGGGTTTCCATTCTGATGTGAAATGTCATAGGAAATCATTAATAATCTTTTAGAAGAAGTAGATGTTTATAATGGATAAATGAGCAAAATGTTGATGAGGTCTGGTAGAGTGTGTATTTTTGGAGCAATGAGCTTTTATTTTTTGGATAACAGGCTTAGCTTCTCCATCAACAGACAACTGACAGTAATAAGCAGCTGATCATCTTACAGTGTAGGACTCGTCAAAATATTATGTTCCACTCATCTTGCGGTTGTTTAGCCTGCCTGAGCTTCAAGCCTGAGGAGGAGGGGGTGGTGAGAAACAAATCGCTTCAACCGTAGACTGTATATTAAATCAGGTTCAAACCTACTCACTGTTTGCCTGCAGTACTCATTTTAAACACCAGGGAGTCACATATTTCACCTTTAAAAGTCAATATGGAAACTTGACCATTCCATTTGTTTTTAATGGTTCCCCTGCATGACGTGCTCCAGTGATGATTGGACCTTCAAACACTTAAAAAATGTATATAAATTTCATCCATTTCAACTGGAGTATACAAACAGTGAATTTCAATTTCCTCATCTGGAGAATAAAAGCAGGGTGCCTTTCAGTGCCCTCCAGCAGTACTACACCGATGTTTTGTAGCGACTGATTGATATTCTGTGGTCTGTTTTGCTACTTAAAGGATAACTTCGGTATTTTTCAACCTGGGCCCTATTTCCCCATGTGTATGTGTGTGTATGATTGATAGGTACAACTCGTTTTAAAAACGAGTTATAATGATATGAGGGCAAATACGTCCGGTAAAAGTTTGTGCATTAAAAGTGCTTTTTTTCATCACAGTCCAGCTCAGATTGCCAGTGTAATCTCTGTCAACAACATGCAAAGCGTCTCTCTTACCCTTCACTCTGTGACGACATCTCACAGGACCTTTGCTTGTTGAAGAACGTCTTCATTGCAGCGAGTAGGACAGCTGTTTTCTTGAGGTGTGTTTGGTGAAGTGTTTGAGGATTAGATGTCTTCTCTTCTTGGGCTGGCAGGAGTCACCTTGAGAAAAGTGTGCACTGCAGACCCGATGGTCTGCAAGGCGCAGTGTCTGGACAGGAGTCTTAGCATCCAGTTGTAGCACAATTAGCCACAACTTAAGCATGTTGCTGTCTGACAAAGACAGTCCATGAAAGAAAGCTGTACGGGGTGTTGCTCCACATCCTGTTCTTGCAATTCGTCGCCACACACAGCAAGCAGTAAGTGAAGCATGCTGTTGACAGAGATTACACTGGCGATCTGAGCCGGACTGTGGTGAAAAAAGCACTTTTAATGCACAAACTTTTACAGGACGTATTTGCCCCGATATCTACCGTTATAACTCGTTTCACGGCTGCCGGGTGCATCCGCCACTCTTAATACTGAACCAATTTCAAAACGAGTTGTACCTATCAATCATACACACACATATACAAGGGGAAATAGGGCCCAGGTTGAAAAATTCATAAGTTATTCTTTAAATCTTCAGAGCAGGCCGGCCGGCACTGAGCACAGGGATAATCCTCATTGCCTTGTATTTATATTGACAGTAACAAACATACTGATCTACATATTTAAGCTCCGCAAAAAGCGAATTAGTCCTTCTCCTTACAGTTGCTTTTATCAGTATTTTTGTATTAAAAATGAAAAAGGGCAATGTGAGCAAAGGTGCTCATAGTGATGACCCTACAGAGAATCATCATCCAATTCTGCAGTTCCCCTTAGCTCTACAAAGCATGTTAGAGTGCTTCCGTTCATTGTTTTGGTTTTATGGCCCACAGTTTTATGCCTTGCTTCAGTCCTAACCACTTTCATCAGTGTTGTTTTTATCCACAGCAGGCAGCTCTTTTCAGCAAAAAAGCTCTGATAAACCCCACTGCACGCTTCTTGTCCAGCACCAAACAGCAGACAAATAGAGTTAGCAAATAGCTGGTGAGGATAGGGGCATATCTAGCTCCTAAAGATCCACAGAACAGCTCTTTACTCATGTAAAATGTTAAATATAATAGCTCTGTTGGTGGAGACCAAAACAGAGCTAATGTAAGGGTAAATATTGGATTTCATTCATCAGGTGGGCAGAAACACAACTTCAAATGAATGCTAATGTTTGCTAGCATGTTCACAATAATGTATTTACAAGATGATTGTGTTAATCTTGTGTTTCTGGCTTTTTTTAAGCCGCCACTGAGTATTTTTCATGGCCAATGACAACTGTGGGCAATAGGAAACCATCATTTAGCATCTAAGGAGCCAGATATTTCCTCTTGGACCAAAACAGAACTAAAATTAAGAGTGAATATTGGACTTCTGCCAGTTGGCAATAAACACAACTCAAAAAGAGTGGATGTGTTCATTCTGGTCTTTATACCTTTTTTGTAGTTTTTTGTCTTTACAGTTCCTGCTGTTATTTTATTCATTCAGCTTTTTCCTATTTTCTTGCTTGTTTTCTCTCTCTCTCTCTCTCTCTCTCTCTCTCTCTCTCTCTCTCTCTCTCTAATTCAGCTGTCTATTTATGTATTTATTTATTTTCATCCCTGCTAATTAGCTCTTTTGCATTTTGTCAATAAATAATTGATCACAAAAAAGAATGAATGGATGTGTAAATAAACAACTGTTTGCTGACACACATGCATTTCTACGTAAAGGTGATAATATGTGTGTTGTTTTTACAACTTGTTTCTACTGCCTTCAAGTGGCTAAAAAAAGTGAATGCAGATTTAAAATCATTTTTGCCAGAATATAGCAGCACCTCAAGGCTGCATGTTATGTTGCAGTATGAGCTTTACCTGCCGCCCTAGCATTTTAACATTTTACGCTTGAAAAACTGCAATAATTG
Source organism: Lutjanus campechanus (assembly GCA_027495735.1). Taxonomy (NCBI): domain Eukaryota; kingdom Metazoa; phylum Chordata; class Actinopteri; order Lutjaniformes; family Lutjanidae; genus Lutjanus; species Lutjanus campechanus. The sequence continues at coordinate 3,850 of JAJHUR010096555.1, forward strand.
TAACACATATTTAGATGAGTAGATAGTTTTTCTAATAATTCATGTTGTGAATTATTCTAATTTAAGTAATAATAATATTTAATATTATTATTGATTATTTATCAATATTTATTGATTATTATTATTGAAATTTTGAGGCCAGAGGAGCATATATAATCACCAGGTCCAAAATTCAAATTCAAAAACTGTCTGACAATGAGCACTTGATCCAGTAGGACTGTTGTGGAAGCACAGTGAGTGTGACAGTGTGTATATGTTAGGTTACTGTTACCATCTAGTGGTCAAAAGCATGCACTACATCTTCAATTAAAATCAGTAAAATACATCTCCTAATCTTCAGATTTCTTTTTTTTGTCCATTGCATTGTAATGTTTGCCAGTGTGTGCTTGTTTCATAAGCTTACTGTTTCAGAATTACTGGCACTTTGATGAGATATCAAAGTTACATGATAGGAGTTCTGTTCTTTTTTGAATGTTCTGTACTGCAAAGAAAGAAAATATCAGGCTGATGCGCTGTCATCTGTCTGTGTGGCTCAGTTGATGTGACATATCTTCCACTGTGCAAAGGACTGTGGGTCAGAATAGCCAGAAAAGCATGCTGGCTTGCATACTGAAAATTGCAGCTGGATGCAGTAGGACATCCTGGTATTTTTTGGGATTGCATTTGCATTTGACATACCATATATCAGAATATATATACTGTATATATGTATATGTTTTTTTTTCTGGCATACTAAATATTAGGTGTGCCACAAAAATTGGAATGAGCTAAATCGCAAATGGGTCGAAATCAAAAGGCAATTTTCCCAGTGTATTTTTTTTCCCATCCCCACCTACTTGCATGGGTCCATCCAAAGAAACACAAAACAACATATCAAACAACAAAAAACACTTAAAAATGAGTCAGTGTAAATGAATTGAAAATGCAAATGACAGTTGTTAGGGGATAAAACCAGTGATCTGTTGATTTTTACAAATACAGACAATCGCATAACTGTCAGTGCAAAATAAAAATAAAAAAGAAAATTAAGTCAAATTGAATCATGGATTTGAATAATTGTGACACCCCTGCTTAACAATATGGTAGTGTGAACAAGTACTACAAGCCACACAGTAAAAATGCGAGGAATTTGCATTGTTTTCAAAGATAAAATTGTCAATATCCTAGCTAGTATTCCAAAAAATGTTACCAAGACATACCAAGACATCTGACCTTTCATGCCTCAGATAATCTAAATTCTAATCTAAAAATAATCTAAAGAGCAACTAAACTGTAAATTGTTCTCTACAAACAAGCATTTTTCCAGACGCACTAAAAACAGCTGTAGTCAAGCTGCTGCTCAAAAAGTATAATCTTGATCCTTCTATTCTGAGTACTTTTTAGGCTTATTTCAAACCTGCTTTTCCGCATTAAAAATAAGATACGGAAAAGGCAGTATTCAAACAGATGTGGTCTTACACGATAACAAGATTCATGAAAAATTTGTAGAGGGGTCCGGTTGTAGAGGGGTGTTGGAAAAGTATGATTTTATACTTTATATATGTATATCATTGTGCAGGCGTGCGAAGAAGGTTCAACATGACCGTGCAAATGTGTGATAAAGAAATCTCTTGTTGTGTAATCAAGGACCCCATGCTCATCTGCCCTTGTAAGATACACAGCTCAGCTCGCAGAATCCGAATGTCAACAGGCATGTCAAATCTCCGCCCGTTTCACAGTATAAAAACCTTGTGTTAACACTGTGTCTTTGAACAATTACATTGCAGACTCTGTGTGTAACTTGTTCCCTTGCTTGCAAGTTTTCATTAAATATCCAACTCTTTTGATTCTCAGACTTCGTTCCTGTGTCTTTTTTAGAATTTCTCTAACAACTTGGTCCTTCGAGCCGGATCTCAACAGTCTCTCCATTGCCTGGACCAACAGGACCTGTACCGTGCACGGGGGAGTCCGGGACGCCTGGAAGGAAAGTCCTCCAGCACAAAGTTTTGCTGTAAAAAAGAGGCCAGGTTCTACTGGGCTGTGGAAGGGTGACGAGATCTTAGAACTGTAAAACCAGGACATCGGAGTCACAAAGTAGGATAAAAAGGGTTTTTGAATATTGATGAGAGATATTAATAAGAGACAAGGAAAGACCAGGTAAATAATTCCTGTGATTCTGTGAATAAGAAAAAAAAAAACAGGTCTGTAAAGAAGTAGTTGACTCCTGTGATTCTGTAAACAGAAGAGACCAGGTATATGATTCCTGTGATCCTTACATGAAAAGGAAGACCGTTAAACAAAATCCAAAGTTTTCATTAAATATCCTACTTGTTTGATTCTCAGACTTTGTTCCTGTGTCTTTTTTAGAATTTCTCTAACAAGGGGGAAACCGTACACTCTAAGAAATAAAGGTGCTAACTAAAACCATACAGTGTTATGTTGCTTATTCCCATAGGAGAACACTTTGTGGTTCCTGTTAGAATCTTTTATAACTGTTCTACTTGGAACCCTTTCAGAGAGTTCTACCTAGAGCCCAAAATAAAGAGTTATACTAAGAACCATCTATAGGAGGTTTTACCCAGAACCCCCTATAGGTTCTTCAAAGAACTCTTCTATGGTGTAATGGTTCCACCCAAAACTTTGTGTGGGAACTCTATCCAGAACCTTTCCATCTTCTAAGGGTATTATCTAGAACCCACAAAGGGGGTTCTACCAAGAAGTTTTTTTTATATTCCAAGGACTCTATCTACAACACACTGACAGGACTTTTCCACCAACATGGAACCAGCCCCGTTACTTTTTAAGCACCCAATTTTCACAATTTTAGTTTCACATAAGCATGAGATTCCTTTTGGTATTCCACAGGGTTCAGTTCTTGGTCCACTGCTGTTTTGTCTATATATGCTTCCTCTTGGGAATATTATTGGTAATCATGGGGTGAACTTTCACTGTTATACTGATGACACTCGGCTATAATTATCTGTAGTGCTGGATGATAGAGATTCCCTAAATCCATTGATGAACCAGACCATTGACAGGTTGCAACTTATTCAAAACTTCTTCAGCAGCAAGAATTATAACAAAAACAAATAGAAGAGAACACATTACACTAGTTTTAGCGTCATTACACATAACGTTGAGAATTGATTTTTTAATTCTTATACTTGTTTTAAATGGTTTAGCATCCTCATACTTTTCCATGTAGGTGAGAATGAGTATGTTCCAAAATGTTCCCTTAGGTCCTTTAACACTGACAGCTAACTGTACTGAAAATTACTTATGGTGGAAAAACATGGTGATGCATTTTTCTGTTGTTATGGACCAAAGATTTTGCTTGAGACTTGAGACTTGAGACTTGAGAAAGCCACAGACCAATTTGAAATCTGAAAATCTGAAAATGAAGACTAACAGGTCATTTAAATCCCTTTTTTAAAGTTCTGAAGATCTATTATTTTCTTATAGTAATTTCAATCTGTGTTAATTAAGTACTTATTTTATATATTTTTTTCTCTCATGAAGCTGCATTCTATGTTAAGAAAGGTGCTTTAAGTATATTAAGCCTTTTATTATTATTATTATTATTATTATTATTATTATTATTAGTGGAACCCCACCCCCCCACCCCCGTATTGGTTCCCTGACATTAATTAGCTGCTTCAGTAGTTGGTCATTAACACATGAAACTTTCATATTTTCAGTAGGCAAAACCGTTTATCTATAAAACTTACAGTACAGTTCTGTTGTAATATGTCTCTAATTACCCTTGAAGAAATTCTAATAAGGGTCTAACAGTGGGAAATTCTACACCTTAGTTTACAGTACAGACCTGATGTAATGTGTCCCAAATGGCCCTCTGATAAAGTCTAGCAGGATTCTCTCAGTGCAAGACACAAAAATCCCCAAAGCAAAATTATGAAAGAGTAGAAAGTTTTTCAAGTATTTGTGGAAACTTTACGTTTTTTAAACTACAATATGCTGGAACTTCTGCTTAAATGTATGCTGAAAAGCTATCTTTGCATGGCCTCACTTCAAACCATGCCGAAACATAACTGACAGGTTTTAAAGAATAATTTCAACCTCAATTTGAGGCTGTTTTCTGAAACTGTCAACTTCACAGTTTGACAGCTGGCCCGACGAAGGGGATGAAGGGTCATAAGCTGTGTTCAATAACACTCAATCATGCACACACACACATACACCCAGAGTCCACACTCATGCCCTTGTCTGTCAGGTGAAATGACTCTTTTCTTCTCCATTGTGGCTCCCTGCTAGGCTCTTGACCTATGGCTGGAGGAGTCCCAGCCACTTTGCTGTGACAGTCCAAACGGATTGACTCGAGTGAACGACCTTGTCCATCCCCTCTGGACATCTGCACGCTCGCTCAGTGTAGATAATCAATCCTGCTTTTTAAGAGCGTGCCGTGCACTCAGTCACCATGAGAGGGTGCTGAGATACTCTCAGATCTCTCGGAACAAACTATTGTTTGCTCTTGCTCTTCGAGTGAGTCTTTCTTTTTCCTCTGTTCTGTCTCTCTCTCAGTCCTCTCCATCCTTCTCATGTGTCCATCTTTCTCAGCGTGTGTGTATGACTGTGTGTCTCTTTGCAATGCTCGCTTGCTCGCTGGTGTGTGTGTGCTTCAGTTAACTGTGTGTACTGTATGTGTGTGTGCACGTGCCTGTTCCGCTCTCTGTTGTGGAACAAATTACACAGCGGCTGGGGAGCCAAATGACTAATCAGTGGTACACAGATTAAAATCCAATTGCTGCAATTTGAAGCCACACAGGAGTAGTATGGGAAATTAACTACTACAGTGTCTGCGCTGCTGTCTCCACCAGGCATACCTGTTAGATGTTGATCTTTTAATTAGTGAGGCCCATAGAAACTTTAGATCAAAGATTCTAAAATCGAAGAAACACCAGACGAGGGATTTAGAAAATACAACAAAGCTGATAAGTGACACTTCAGTTTTTTGACATCCAAATTAAAAAGAATGTGTTTCCTGTCCTGTCGGTGCAGTGCTTAATGCAGTTGCACTTAATTTTACAGTACACAAAAAAGATCTAACAAGCCGTGCTTTGAATCAAATTAGGCGAAAACTAGAAACAATACATTCTTTAATAGACAGTATTAGACCCTATATTAGGCCCTTATCAGACTTAATTACAGGGTAATTAGACACATTACAACAGAAGCGTACTGTAAACCAAATGAAATCACATATCCTCTAATTCCCCATCTAAAAAGAAAATGTTAACCAGATCTACGAAGAAAAGGTCAGAAGAAAATTTGGTCCATGGGTGACAAATACTAAGGCAGATAATGTGATCAAAGAAGTATGCGTCGGTTTTGGCTACTCTCCCAATTGTATGGGACCAGCCGGAGAAGGTTTGTCTCAAGTGGAAGATATGTGATTTCACTTTAGGTTACAGTGCAGTAACATAACTGTAAGACAGTGGAAAATGATACAATTTACATTACAGTCCTGTTGTGATGTGTGCATAATTACCCTCCAATAAAGTATAATAAATGGGAAATAGTACACTTTAGTTTACAGTACAGTTCGGTGTTAATGTGTGCGTAATTACCCTCTAACAAACTCTAATAAGGGACTAATAATGGAAAATGATACACTTTAGTTTATAGTACAGTTCTGTTGTAATGTGTTCCTAATTACCCCCCAATAAAGTCTAATAAAGGTAGTTACCCTCTTAGTGTAATAACAGTCCAACAGTGGGAAATAATGCACTTTAGTTTACAGTGCAGTTTGGTTGTAATGTGTTCCTAATTATCCTCTAATAAAATATAATGAGTGGGAAATAATACAATTTAGTTTACAGTACAGTTCTGTTATAATGTGTCTCTAATTACATTCTAATAGTTTAATTAAACACACTTTAGTTATGGTTCGGTGGTAATGTGTGCGTAATTATCCTCTAATAAAGCATAATAAGTGGCAAATAACACACTTTAGTTTACAGCACAGTTCTGTAACAGTCCAACAGTGAGAAATAACACACTTTAGTTTACAGTATGGTTTGGTTGTAATGTGTGCGTAATTACCGTTGGATGCATGATGTAATTAGAGTATGGCTGTGTTTGTTTGCTGTCTGATAAAGAACATTATATCTCTAGTTTTTCTCTAATTTAATACAAACTACCGCTTGTTACATCTTATTAGTGTACTGCAAAATAAAGTTCGACCTTTAATGCATCTCAAGGGTTAAATTGCAGATTGCTTGAGATGTAAGCTGTGTATGAGAGACAATAAAAAATGGTGAACAAAGTTAGAGCAAACCACAGTCGGTGGTTAATTTGCTCATATTCACCGGGAGGGACGTTAAGAAGATGAAGTGTTGTGTTTATGATGGGGCTGGGAGGATGGGAGGTTGTCTGCAGCCACTCATTCGCCATCACTGTATCATCCCCTGCCCACAATAACCACTTATCAACCACAGGCTAAAGTGGCCATTGCCAGGGCTTTACCATCTCTGCCTTAGAAATGGATTGAAAGCATCGCTTGTTTATTTTAAACTACAGCACGGCAGACAATTCATTTCTCCTCGCACAAAAACAGGGGCGAGAGTGAATAATGTGAATAATGAGCAACCCCTCAGCCCTGTAGGTGAAACCAGGCAATTGACTCCCGTTCTTATTATATTCTGATTTTTTTCTTTTTTTTTTCTTGGATGTACAGAAGTGCAATATGCGCTTGAGCGGGGCTGAGACACAACATGAACGCTTGCCTGGAATAATCTCAATGGCAAAAAATAATCTCATTTTGTCTGGGAGTGTAAAAATCCTGTTTGCATGGCTGTGGCGTGTGTCTTTGTGCCTTGAGTGTCTTATGGCAGGCAGGAGACGTGCGTGCAGGCTGTCGCTGAAACCATAACAATCGTGCTGGAACATTTCATTGGGAATGACTTGAAACATGCCACGTTTACCTTTTTCACAGATGTGACATATTTTAGTTTTGGATCAGGAACACAAAGGAAAGCCTTGTTTTTTTAGATTTTTAAACAGTGTGGAAAATGCCGTAAA
>JAJHUR010096556.1:0-11927 GCA_027495735.1 Lutjanus campechanus
CCCCCCCTCTTTCTCAGGTGATAACTCCATTTCGCAAACTAATGTTATGTGCTGAGAGCAGGAAGGAAATGGAGGACTGGATCAGCGCTCTCAAATCCGTCCAAAAATGGGAGACCTATGAGGTTAGTGTTTTTCATCTCTCCAGCAGCCTCTTTTATGTTCTATCATTATTTATTCTGCTGGCTCAGAATATCGGAAATGTGCCAAGCTGATGATTCTGTGATAAATGCTACTCATGATGAGTGTGTAATCTATTTTGATGAGAACAGACTTCACACCTCACTCCTTAATTTTTCTTCCATCTGTATCCCTGTTCTACTTTTCTTGGAGGAAAATACTCTCCTTCTTCTCCTTCTTCTCCTCCTCCTCTCTCCTCCACCCGTCTGTCCTTCACTCTCTCTTATCTGCTTTTAATCTGAGCTCTTTGCCAGCAGATTGATGTCCCTCATAAAATCAAACCCTCTGCTTTAATAGGCTATAAAGAGAGCTGAGGACTGTAAGCTGCTCTCCTTGCTGAGCTCAAATTCTCTCAGGTGTTCTGGCTTTCAATGTTTCAATGCTTTAAATGTTCCTGTAGGGTTTTAATTTATGTCATTGTCATAAACCTCAGTATTCCAGGTTCATGTGTTTGCTGCAGGTAGCATTTTCTCCAAGTTAATCCTATTTCAAATCCGACATTGTGATTTCCCCAGAGTTATGAACACTTGCTGAAACGGAAGAGAGGAGGATTATTTTACACAGGGATTTTGTTTTGACGGCACCGCTTACACAGTCTCGTCCTGCCGTCTTTAAAAAGGAGAGTTCAGACTTTTTAAGTGGGGTTGTATGAGGTACTTAGACATAGTGCTGTAAGCATTTTACTTACGTACAGTAGATGGCAGTCGATGCAGTTTGGAGAAGTAGCAGGAGTAACAGAGTAGGAAGCTGAGCAAATTACAGTAAGCTATTTCACCCAGCCTCAATATAACAGCAGTTTCTCATTGGAAAAGGTTGTCTGACAGCAAGCTAAAGCAGTGAAAATAATCTAAATATAGCATTCATTTAACTGATATTGACTTTTTTAAGTGGCTAAAATGTGTTTAGCTGCTGACCCAGTCCACAGTCCTACACTACTACTACAGTAACTACCAAAGATAAGTACCTCATACAACCCCACTTCAAAAAAATCTGAACTATCCCTTTAATGTTCTGGGTAATTCTATCTCTATTCTTAAATGTCTCAATCCTGAGGCTACAAAGTTTAATATGTACTGCTGATGTCATTATCTCATCCTTGTATCCGTGTGTCCTCTGGCTGTTTAGTTCAGCATGAAATTTTTTTTAAAAACCCGTCGATCCGTCCTGCGGTATCTCTCCTCCTTCAGGCCAGTTTATTTCTGATGTTGTGCTCTGATGATTCTTGTTTGGTCCGTCTGTGTTTTTCTACCTCTGAAGTCCATCCAGTTTAACACTGAGCTCTGATGTTGTTGTCCTGTCTTCTCCTCAGGCCAGCCAGTTCAACATGGAGCATTTCTCTGGGATGCACAACTGGTACGCCTGCTCGCACGCCAGACCGACCTTCTGCAACGTCTGCAGAGAGGCTCTGCCAGGCGTCACCTCCCACGGCCTGTCCTGTGAAGGTACACACGCACACACACACACACACACACACACACACCCACACACACCCACACTTTCCTGGAAAGATTTAAAGAACAAAGTAGTCTCTTACAGGCACTTTCTCTGCCCTCTTTTTTGAGAGTCTTATCATGATGAAAAGCACTCAGAGCATGTGACTGTGACTGTGACTGTGTAAAGAAAGTAGGTTTATGGCTCCTTATTGCAGTGTGAGCAGGTTTCATCTCACTGACACCATGGAAACAGTCGAGCAAAGTCATTTCCTCATATCAGCAGCGGGGAAAAAAAATCTCAACACACACATTTTGTGTGTCAGTTTTTAGGTCACTTCCCCGTACACGTTAGTGGAAATGTAAATTTCTCTGCTCTGGTTCTTGATTTCTCGTGTCCTTTTACTTTATTCCTTCAGATCCTAATCAGTGTTTGGGAGACGTGAACTGCATGTAATTAATCTCATTTCATTTACATTTTGCAGTAGCTTGCCATTAGTTCAGCTACATTCATATTTGCATTGTGATTCAAGTAGTTAAATTAATTTTTTGGCTTTTTTTTATGCAGTTAACTTCTGAAACTAGAAAAAAATTGGGGCCATAAAAGGAAAGAAATAATATCTTTCACACTGCTTTTCTACTGACTGATGGATGGTCACTGTAAACAAAACTAAAGCTGACTGTCCTTGAAATTTCCCATGAGTTATTGGGTAATTTCTTTCTTTTTTCTTTTGGTTTATGTCACCTGTTGCTTATCAACCTGTTTACCTTTAATGTTCAAAACAGTTGTTTTTAGAGCATTCCACCATTTCCCCAGTCTTTTGTTGCCCTGTCCCAGTTTTTGAAACATGTTGCAGGCATCAAATTCAGAATTAGGTGTATATTACAAAAAACAGGGAAGTTAATCACTTTGAACATTAAATATGTTGTTTTGTACTGAATTCTATTGAATATAGGTCAAAAAGTATTGCATTCTGTTTTTCTTTATATTTTACACACTTTGACACCAACTTTTGTGGAACTGGTGTTGTATATTGTCTTTCTTTTTTTTTTTACAAAGTAGATTGAAGTGTTTTGGATTTAGGAATAGATATTTAAGCAACATCTCATCATGAACATGAACCAGAGGTTTTTGATGACAGCAATACATGACAGAACGTAAACGTCAGCTAATATTATATTATTATAGAAATAATTGGTCCAGCACTCTTCCAAAAATAGTTTTGAAAGTTACATTGTCAACCAGTTCTGATACAGAATAAATGAAATGTACATTTGAGTAGACTATCCAGAGGTGATGCTGTTGTCTGTCTTTAGGTTAAAAATGATATTTCACACAACGCTATGCTAAATGACACTGTAATGAATGAGCGCTAACTCTCCCAGTGGCTCACGTTGATGTCCTGTCTGTATTTTAATTGTCAAGTTTGTCTAACGTGACACTTATTTATCTGTCCTCTGCAGTCTGTAAGTTCAAGGCTCATAAGCGCTGTGCCGTTCGCTCCACCAACAACTGCAAATGGACCACGCTGGCCTCCATAGGAAATGACATCATTGAGGATGAGGAAGGGGTGAGTGGACAGGCTTTGCTTCACCATAGACATAATGTATGTAGACACTGCATCGGGCTTTGAATCGTATGTCTGCGCCACCGCCTGTGCATGATCCACATGGAGTAAGTTAGATAAAAACAATTTATTTCTTATTCCACACAGTTCATCAAACCTGTGAATATAAAACCAAACACTGAGATCAGCTGAGAAATAAATGTTATTGTTCTGTTTTTCTGGTATTTGATCACAGGTCAGTCTTGGCCGAATGAAAATGGCGTTGATGTCAATGTAGCACAGCAACAAGCCAAAGCGGTTAATGCAGCATCTACATATAAATGTCTGAGGTGCTTTACAAAAACATTGTTTCGTCTATAGAAAGTTTAGTTGCATGCTAAAGCTAAAAAATATATATATATATATCACTAAAATGACTGAACATAACTGTTGTTGTAAGTTTCCCAGAATGAAAAAGCTCTTTACATCAGTGTTAATTTTGGCACCAGTGGTCTTTTTGACTGAAATGTCTTTCGCTTTTAGTCATATTTTAGTTATCTGAATTTAGTTTTAGTCCAGTTTTAGTTGGTTAAATATCATAAGATTTTAGTCAGCTAAATCAACAGTAGATTTAGTCGACTAAAATCAGGTGTGATTAAAGTGTAATAGTATAGTTTCTTTAAGCCTGATTTGTTTTTAAGGTTTAGCAAAATCACACCAGCTCAGCTAACGTAAACCAAAACAAAAAAAACCTTTTAAGTCTGTTTACCTTTGCATGAATTTCTGTCAAGAGTTTGTTGTGTTTATACTGGTGATTGTTGCTCCACAAGATTCACAAAGGGGTTTGTTTTCCTTGACATCAGATGTCATGTAAAATTTATCCAGATGTCTTGTTCCTGTCTTTTTCCCAAACGTTGACTTTTCTGTACAGTTTATGAGACATGTAGAAAGTGCCTGCTGGTTGACTTCATGGGTAGATTTTTACTATCCAGCTGTGTTCATCTCAGCCTCCTACCACACAAAGAAATCTGATCTCTCTCCATCTCATCTCATAATATTTTTAAAAGTAAACTTAAGACCCACCTTTTTAGTCTGGCTTTTAACTAAATTTTTAATCTAATCAATTTTAGATATTTTATTTCATTTTAGTCATTTTATTCTATTTTTCATATATATATATATATATTTTAATTTTGTTCAATTTTATTTGTCTTCTTATTGTTTTATTCAGAATTTATCTCCTGTGTTTCCTCATTTTATTTTATTTCTTTTATTTCTCTTTAACTCAAGATAGCGTTTCCTCAGTACTTAGTTCATCATGATGTAACATGAGTGTTGAGTTTGTGAGTTTGTGTGATCTTGTGTATGTGTGTGTGGACGGGGTGGGGGGGGGTATTTTCTTTATCATTGATTGTAAAGCACTTTGTGCTACATTTCCTTTTGTATGAAAAGTGCTATACAAATAAAGTTATTATTATTATTATTATCCCCCCCAACAGTTGATGAAAGTATCAAGAGATTTTGTCATCATAAATTACTTTTTATTAAGTTTTATTATGTTTTCATCAGTGTAGATTTATCGTTGATGAAAAACTATGACGAAAATTATCATTCATTGATTTTAACATTCAAGAATATTTTTCCATGTCTGTTCCCAGGTGTTCATGCCCCACCAGTGGCTGGAAGGAAACCTGCCCGTCAGTGCCAAATGTGTGGTCTGTGACAAGAACTGCGGCAGCGTGCGGCGACTGCAGGACTGGCGCTGCCTCTGGTGCAAGGCCATTGTAAGTGGGATTGATTTGTGTCGTCCATCCTGTCAAAAAATGTTTCGTCAAATAAGTGTCAGTATTTATTTAGTCCCTCCATAGCAGTTGAGCTAGTTTGGTACCCAGCAGAGCCTCGGGCAACTTTCTCCTTTCCTGTTTCCTGTCAAGGAAAATAAGAAAGAAGGAAGGGACGTTACATCGTGGAGTAGTTTGAGAATAACACATCATATCTGTATTGTCTCACATTTGACAGATTTATAAAAAAAACATGATGGTTTTTCTCTAAATGCATGTTTATTTTCCTTGCTATGAAACTCCAAACAGATCATTCGTCCCTCCAGTGTGTGAAAAGTCAGAAAACATTTTACTTATTTTTACAAAACCAAATTTTAAAGATGGTAAACGATGTGGCTGGGAGACCTGAAAAAGCAACATAATTTATGTAGTCACAGCTTAAGTTAGTTTACTATCTAGCTGTGATGATGTAGATTAGCTAGCTAAATTGCATAGCAAAATGCAAGCTAATTAGCTAGCCAGAAATTGATGTAGATTAGGTGGCTAGTCATTATGCAGTCATTAGCTATCAGATGTAACTACTTAGCTAATGATTGAGGTAGATTTTTAAATCTAAATTAGCATCACATAACAAAACACAAGATACCTTGCTAGCTAATGACTGATGTAGATTAGGAAGCTAGCATTTTGCTTACATCAGCTATGAGATGGAACTAGCTAGCTAATCAGCAATGTAGATTAGGTAACTATTTAGCTAGCGATTTATTAACATTAGCTATCATATCTAACTGGCTAAGTAACTACTGATGTAGATTAGCTAACTTAGCCAGCGTTTTGCTAACATTAGCTAACTTAAGATGTGATTATACATACAATATGCCTCTTGTACAGCTCTCCCAGCAACATCTTTTTTCTAATTTCAGAATTAGTTTTTCAGTCTCACTTTGTATTTAGGACATCACTTCTAGCTGGAAAGTATTTTTTTTGTTTATAAAGTGGAAAGTTTTTACATGAATTTGAAATCAAAGCCCATCGTGACTGATTAAAAAGCACTGATATCCATGGTAATGGAGCCAGAGTCAGTCCAGTTGGTAAAGCTGTCCCAATTAATTATAGTTCTGGTGGGAGGATGAAAAATGTCTGCAGTGAGCCAAAACTCTGATCTAAATTTCCCAAATTTTGGCTTCCAGCAGCTGTCTAAATGCAAAGCAGCTCCTTCAAAACAGCTATCCAGGATAATAAAAGAAGTCTGTCTTCAAAATAACAGGGGCAACATTTGTCACTTTAAAATATAACAAGAAAGGAAAAGAAAATGCTTTAGTTCTTTTGTTCCTAAATTGTGTGAAGACCATGTTGAAATGACATTTTCTTTTGTTTGTTCATCAAAGAATCTGAAATGTTGGTATAAACTCAGAAAATTGTGCTTCCAAACTTCTTATTGTTCTCGACTCGTTCCCCTGCGCCTCAAAAAACCAAGGTCTGAGAAGTTCACTTTAGTCATCAGAGTAATGAGACGACACTTGAGATCCCCCAAAGGGAGGTGGAGGGAGGAGGAGGCGGCAGAGGTGAGAAATGAAATGAGGCTGATGAATTTCTGTCAGCTCCAGGGTTAGTGAGTCTGACCTGATGCTCTGACCGCCTCGAGCAATATAAAGAGAATAATTGTCCTGTGCAAGGACATGTGCTCAACAGTGCCCAGTATCACCTGTAGTGCTGGGGTTGAAACTAGCCCTGCAAGGAAAACCCCACACAGGACCAACACTAACATTTGCATACTGGTAAAAAAAAAAAAAGTGAGTTATTGCTCATTTTCCACACCTTTATAGTTAAAGCTCAATATTTTATATGAGCAGTGGATCAATTTACTATATGTTCTGTAAACATCCCTCACGATCCTAAGTCCTTCTAATAATGGACTAGACTTGCCTATATTGAAAAGCACCACATTTTGAAATTGTTAAAAAATGTTGCTGGGGGACCTGTAAAAGCAACATAGTCACATTTTAAGTCAGCAAAACCTAGCTAACCAGCTGTGTCTAAAATCACTCGCTACTTTCTATATAGTCCATTACATGGTGAGTTTGCCATTTTGTAGTGCTGTCACAATGCATCGTGAAAAGTATACAACTGATGGTCACTAACCAGGTACTACACTGAAAGAAAAACAACAGTGATCACATGATTAATGGCACAGAGGACAGTGTCCAAAAGTGTTTTTCTTGTCATTGGAGCACAGACGAATGTAAAGACGATAAAATGCAAGAAGCTGCTTACTCGCTCTCAGTCTGTGCACAATATATTGTTTTATTTGGCAACCCTCAGAGATGATCTCACGACCCCTTCGGGGGTCCTAAACCTCAGGTTGAGAGCCGCTGCTTGAAGACACAAACTCATACACAAAAGTTACAGGGACTTACTCGGACTCACAGTTCCACTTACAGTAGCAAAGGCAGAATAGCTTTTGAGTGTTTAGGGCAAATTAATCATCAGTATACACACACGCACGCGCGCACACACACACACACACACACACACACACACACACACACAATGAATCAGAGTGGTATTTGTAAAGGTTATAGAACTGACATTTGGTGGGTTTCAGAGGGATGTAATGACCTTTCTGCTTCTACTGAAATATAGAATTACTATGGAGACCACTGACTCTGTGTGTGTATGTGTGTGTGTGTGTGTGTGTGCGCATGTGTGTGTGTGTGTGTGTTTGCAGGTCCACAACAGCTGTAAAGAACAAATGGGGAAGGTGTGTCCCTTGGGTCAATGTCGAGTGTCAATCATCCCTCCCACTGCACTTAACAGCATCGACTCAGATGGTGAGACACCTCGTACGCACACACACACTCACACATATAGGCTCCTTTGTGCAGTGTGTTACATGTTCAGTACAGAAGGTTCAAAGTTCAGAAACGTCACCTTTCAGCTCCATTGGTGCAAATCCTTTAGCTGCAGGCACAGTGGCATTGTTCAAATTGTCAGTTCCAAGAAATTCCTTTTGATCCCTTATATTTTTAATTTACAAAGAAAAAAGCTATTTAAATGAACAGTTTAGACTTTAGCACGCTTGGATACATTTTTCAAGTAGGACTGGGAATCACCAGAGGCCCTACAGTGCGATATTACCATACTAATTAAGTCCAGATATGATATTAGTGTGATTTTAAATATTACGCAATATGATGAGTGTTATGATAAGAAAATTGTGATATACTGTGATTTATTACCTTTTCCAGCTGCAAATTAAGGTAAAGTTAAAAGAGGCTGAAACTCGAAGTGTTGAAAGGTTCTGTGTCAGTTGATGTTGATGGACTGTGTTTGGGTCAAAGTTGTTATAACTGACTATAACTAACCTAAAAACTAGGTTGCACAATTAAACGCAATTGCAATAAAATCAATGTATGGCCAAGTGCAATATCCAAATCACAGAACCAGAAACAAAATTTTGAGTATTGTAGTGCTGCAGAGCCTAAAAATCTTGTTCTTCAGATGAAAGAAAACATGTTTGTTTGGCTCAGACCTCAATAAACATCACATCATCACGATTTAAAAAAAAATTTTCTCTGAACATTAAAATTGTAATGGAAAACTGATCATTTCCACTAATAATTTGCATAACACAATCGCAATTTCAGACAAAATAATTGTAGTAGGACTTTTTTATCAAATCGGGCAGAAACTGAAAGTAGGGGTGAAAAAACATTTTAATTAACTGAAAAAAAGAATGTTTGTTGTTGTGCTCCCTGATTAAAAAGTAAATATAGAGTCGATGTGACGGCAGCTTTCTAGCTCCAGACTACGTGAGGTTGAGAAATTCAGATTGATAAGGAGATTGGTGGTGCCTGCCTGAGATTGGATGTTCCAGACCAACTCGATCATATAATAAAACATTGATAGACCTTCTTGGCTTCCATATGTCGATACAATAATGTGATGCAAAACTTTCTTTTTCGTTTCTTGATGAAAAGATTAATATTTGCAACATTTTAGGGCAGAATATGTATTATGAAGACAAAAAAGTATGATTCTTTCAGAAATGTACAATCTTAACACGAGCCCAGCCTTATAACTTTGGGGATTCATTCAATATGAACCGTGTGACTGCCAACATTTGGACTTGAATCTGAGAGCTAGAAATGTCTCCCAGTCTTTTTTGTATTTTTCAAAACATCTTAATTCATTTACGATCCTCTCAGGCTTCTGGAAGGCCACCTCGGCGTCGTGCACCAGTCCTCTCCTGGTTCTCGTCAATTCCAAGAGCGGAGACAACCAGGGGGTGAAGTTCCTCCGCAAGTTCAAGCAGCTTCTCAACCCGGCTCAGGTCTTTGACTTGATGAACGGAGGACCAGAACTCGGGTACTCAAGTTTTCCTTTTCTGTGATTCAGTTTTAAATGTTGACATTTAATCGAAACAAGTGAATTAGATAATATGTTCAAATGTCCAGTAACAAAAAAAAGCAGAAAAGTCTTAAATTTACTTGTTAACCGTAGGAGTTTCTAGTTCGTCACGATCGGTTTTATGCAAGTACTGATGCTGTAATTTGAACATTATTTAACATAACATTTTGTGCTTTGCTTCCTCCTCTTTCTCTCCTCTTCCTCCTGTCCCATCCCACTCTCTCCTCCTCCTCTTCTTCCTCCCTCAGCCTGCGCCTTTTCCAGAAGTTTGTGACGTTTCGTATCCTGGTGTGCGGAGGAGATGGCAGCGTAGGCTGGGTGCTCTCAGAGCTGGACAAACTCAACCTCCATAAACAGGTGAGGCAGAGGAGGAGGAGGAGGAGGAAGAGGAGAAGGGGATGATGATATAATGTTGAAGGTGACAGTGGAGAACGCTGATGGGCAACAGAAAGCAAAAAGCTACCTCTTGTACTAATGTTTTAATGTTAAAAATGAAATAGGACTGCAACCAATGATTATTTTCATTATCAATTAATCTTTCCAATCATTTTCTCCATTGATCGATTAGTTGTTAGGTCTATAAAATGTTAGAAAATGGTGAAAAATGTTCATAACTGTTCCCCAAAGCTCAAGATAACGTCCTCAAATGTCTTGTTTTGTCCGCAGATAAAAGATATTTTGTTTACTGACACAGAGAAATGAAGAAATCAGAATCAGAAATACTGTATTGATCCCCGAAGGGAAATCATTGATGTTACAGGTGCTCCCGTTCAAGAATAAAATATATATAAGCATTGAGAATTTTAATAGAAATAAGTAGTATGTAAAAAAATATGTACATTCTACTACAGTATATAAAGAGATAATATTACAATGACAATAATATCAAATATATACTATTAGAAGTGTGTAGGTGCAGTGCCTTATCTACAATATATAACAGCAACATAAAAATATAAAACTACAATATGTAGAAAATATGAGATGAATAGAAATACAATGATGGATTTAAGAAGATGTGTTGCACAGTGACTTATTGCACAAGTTATTGTAGATTCAAGTCAGAAAATATCAGGAAATATTAACATTTGAGCATATTATTTCAGAGGATATGGACTTTTTTTCTGTATAAAATACTCAAAATGATTTATCAGTTATCAAAATAATGTTTAATAGTTGACAACCAGTCGTTGCAGCTTTAAAGAACATGATTAGAAATGAAGCATTGTCCACCTGTGGTCACATTTTGTAACAGGTTGCTGTCAACTGACCTCAAACTTGAAGAAGAATCTGAAAAATGATAAATAGTGTTTGAACATTTTGCAAACTTTTGACTATACTCAGATCCAAAGAAAGTAAATCAGGAAATAAAAGGAAAGGAAACAAAGAATGCCAGTGAAGGACAAGGCTGATGAGGAAATGAGGGTGGCAGTGGGTGAAATTACCAATGATACACTGCTTACCTCAACTAATTAATTAATGTCACGTAATTAATCCCTAATTAATCAGTGTGAGAGAACATGATTTTTAATTTAGTGTGTGAGTTGGATATACAGTATAAGTGCCGTGTCAAATCAATTTGAGTAATGTCAGGTCATGTCAGACTAAAAAGAGTAGCCAGTTCAAGTCAACGGTCAGGCAGCGTGATGGTTCTCACGTTCCACTTATTATCAAAATCTTCACCTTGTTTCGATACAGCAACTTGCTTCTGTTATCAGCATCTGATTATTAGTGTTTATGTTACAGGATGTTGCAGTTTGAAACAGTTTTTCTGTCCCTGTCCACCCACCAATTTATAGAATTGATCAATTAAAAATATTAAAACAATTTTTTACATTTTCTCAATGAATTCAACTCAAGAGCTTCAATTACTGATCAGAGTAATGTTTCTCATAAGATGCCTACATTAGAGGTTTTTACTGCTCCAGAACCAGAATGTACCTCCCAGAATTGGACTGGTTTATTATTTGACCCATGCTGAACTGAAAACTGTAAGACCCGACCAAAAAACCTAATCAGCAATAATTTAACAGGTAATTGTTATTAACAAGTTAACATTAATTTACAAGTTTGTGTCTTAGGTTATGTAAAGTTAATAGCCTTCTCCCCTTTGCCTGGCTGTAACACATATAATCCATCTTCTTTGCTAAGAAAGTTGCGAAAATACATCCAGGTTTTCTGCTGTTCCTCTGTTCCTGACTGAAACAATATGGCTAATCCACTCACACACAGAGCACAGTCTGACCACAGCAGGATCTTCTCTGACTCACTCAGGTATCACACATAATGTTAAACAGACCTGGGACTTGCGGTGATTGAACAGGAACAACCCAGACCTGATTAAATGTGTAAAACATGAAATCCAGACCTGTACAGGTCCCAAATCAAGTCCTAGGGTTCAGGTGAACCTGTGAAGACCTGCATCACTTTACTGCTTGTCTACTGTTGTTGTCTTACTTGAACACTTTATTTTATATTCTTAGACTCTATATTTTTTAAATCTGATAGGTATATGTATACTTTCTATTTTTATCTTAATTTTATAAGTACTTTATTGTTATTTTTCTATCTGTACTACTTGA
>JAJHUR010096561.1:0-15813 GCA_027495735.1 Lutjanus campechanus
AACCGTTTGAAAATCGGTAGAAGATTGAGCAAGTTATGGTTATTTAAAAAGTATGCACCACTACAACACAATGTTATGGGTGAGCCGGCTGACTGTGGTAAGATGGCCGCCAATTGCGGACGTGCGACTCCATTGGCCAGCAGCGCGGAAGAGACATCTAGCCTTTACTATAGATATCTATGGTCAACATGCCCCCAGTTTGGAGAGGCAGCAGGAGTCCCAGTGTAGTCAGCAGTTTGCTGCCGTGTACAAGATCAGCAGCAAAACATATTTTAGCCACCTAAAAAAGACCCTCCTAAAAATATCATTATCAGTTAAGTGTACAGTGTATTTAAAACATTTTCACAGTTTCACCTTGCCATCAGATAGACTTTTCTGATGGGAAATCACTGTTACATAAGCCAAATATGACTCTCCCCAAAGCCACCAGACTCCTTTTACAAAAACAGTCATGGAGATAAAACACAACAACAACAAACTAACAGATCGAGGCAGCGGTAAACCAGCAGCTCCTCCGATCAAAGGAGTTTGGTTGGTTTGGAGAGGGGGGTATTTGACTTTTATTACACCATTTTCTCATTGGAAAAGGCTCTCTGACTGCAAGTTAAAGCAGTGAAAATATTCTAAATGTAACACTGAATACTAACACTTAAAGTGACACGGATTTTTTTTCGGTGGCTTAAATACGTTTTGCTGCTGACCCTGTCCATAACAGTATATTACACAGCTTCCTACACCGATGCTGCTGCTTCTCCAAACTGGGGG
This sequence comes from Lutjanus campechanus, assembly GCA_027495735.1. Classification (NCBI taxonomy): domain Eukaryota; kingdom Metazoa; phylum Chordata; class Actinopteri; order Lutjaniformes; family Lutjanidae; genus Lutjanus; species Lutjanus campechanus. The sequence goes on from JAJHUR010096561.1 coordinate 766, forward strand.
TGTGTCGACTGCCATCAACTGTAGGTGATACACTGACTATTGATAAGTACCTCATACAAACCCACTTCAGAAAACCTGAACTATATCTTTAAGAGAGCAGGGCTCATGTCACAGGTATAATGTTATGTCACATAGTATAAAGTGATTCTTTTGTCTGCACATTTCTCTTTGCTGTGATTCAGAAAGATGTTTGAGTTGGTTGTGTAACAGCAATCATAAGACTTGAATGCTGTAAGGTGGGCAGGTTAATACAAAACAGCAGAACATGAGTGGGCTCATTCAGCTGTGTGTGTGTGTGTGTGTGTGTGTGTGTGTGTGTTCATATATGTGTGTTTTTTATCCGTCAGAAAAATCAAGTATGTTTGTGACCTCACTGCATGAAAGCATGAGGACTGCCCAAACCGTCCTGTGTATGTGGGCTTTCATACGTGTTGTTGTGCGTCTACATACACAGTATGCCTGTTTATCTATAACTTGTTCAAACAGTCTGCATACACATGTGCGTGTGTTTCAATCATGTATGATGTGTGTTTTCCCGTTGGCCTCCGTGTTTGCGTGTGTGTGAGATTCTCAGAACAGAATGTCAGGTTGCGTCATTTTTCTCTCAGTTGGGGATTAAAGGTTTAGAGAGGAGGGGAAATGAGAGTCACACTAAGCACCACACTGCTCCACCAAGCACGTGAGTGTGTGCGTGGGCGTGTCTCTTTTCTTTTGCATGTGTGTGTGTTTTGAATTTGTGTTATAAAGAAAGAGAAAGGTAGAGAAACAGACTGACCATGCCTCAATATTTAGTGAAACTGTGTGCAGATAATATAGATAATAACACATTTTACAAAGTAAAACATGGAACAACAGTTTATTTTATGTGAGTCTGCTGATGTATATTTGAAGAAAACATCTCATTGTGATGCTGATTTCAGCTGTATTTGACACATACAGGGTATCAGCTGTCATTTCAAAGCATCTGAAGTGAGAACAGGAGAGAAAGAGAGAGATCAATTGATTGTATTGGTGATCGGAATAGGGCAGCATGTGACTGGTTGTTGATTAGCGAGTTGTCAGCCTTCAGGGCAGCATTTTGATTCAAACATACACAGCCGAACACCCTATATACGCATCGTCACACACATTCTGCACCTCCAACTGTTCATCATTTTGTAATAATCTCTGTCTTCTCTCTGTTTGCATGCAAGTGAAATGTCTCAGTTTTTCTGTGTGCATGTATATACTGTATGTGTGTGTGGGCGTAAGGAACGATGTAGGCGTCTTTATGTGAGTGTGCAGTATGTGAGGTGAAGCCCTCTCATTAACAGGCAGGCACAGAACACTGTGGATGGTGTGTACGTGTGTGTGTGTGTGTGTGTGTTTGTATCTAGTCCATGTTTGGAGACTGGAGCTGGATTTTATTAAAGGACTGTTCTGGTGAACACAGTCATGTCATGTCATGGGTCACTATTCCTGTTATAAACTTACACAAATAAATGAACACATCCTCTGCAAGTGTTTAATTCACTGGTCAGCGTTTTATTGTATTATTCAATGTCAAGTTAGGCAGTGTTGACAGTCAGGAGGTAAAATCCTACAGTGTCTGTGGTGTAATCGTTTATCTTCGGGTAAAAATCGCTTGTTTTTCTTCTTTGTCAGATTATTATAAACACAGGAACATTTTTATGACTGGAATCAGGACTGGTAACAGTCAGCCCATTGTCCCTAGAAATCACATCCATATTAGGCGATTCTGCCGTTCACGATTTACGTCCAATGCTAAGGTTTAGTGTGGAGGTCGGGGTGGTGGGGCCTGACTTTCATGTTGGGAACTGGAATTTATGTCTTGTGACCAGCCCTGACTCTGAGAAATTACTGTTACATACAGCTGATTTGCAACAACAAATTCATTTTGAGGTAAATGTGATGCCAACTGAAATACGTTTTCTAATAACATAAGAAGGAAATGTTGTTAATTAATGTACCTGGCAAGGCTTGAGTGGCTTGGCTTTAATACAACAGTTGTACAAGAGCCACTTATTAGTTGAAGGAGCAATATGCATGTGCAAAAATGAGTACAGCAGTCTAAATCGCAAATTGGGGCCATATACTATAAATTAAATAGGTTGAAATCCTCCCCAGACTCAGTAAAAGCTCTGCAGGCTGCAGGAGCCCCGCAGAAGCCCAGGACTTGTGCAACATCATAATTTGACAACAACAAGTGACAAGTCTTACCCTATTAGTTGATCAGCAGTTTATAAATAGCACTTGTCAGTCAATGGAAAACTAAGTCTGTTTCCCATTTCAACGGAGGACACCGCAGTTGTAGTGTTGATGTCACAGAGGGAATTACTTCCTTGATCTCTAATGACACAGTCATTTTATTATTTATTATTGTAAATATATCACAGATTTCTCCTCTAACAGTAATAAACATAATTTATTAATTTGTTTCTTTATTTAATCATTTATTTGGCTCCATCAACACAAATCGCTCCACAACTGAACTGAGACTGGACTGTTGCCAAACAACACATAAACATTTTCCTGCACATTAATGTTCCACATTAATTCTTTGTGTAGGTCGACACATCACCGCAATAGAACTGGAACGGACTAAAAGCTGATGTTTTTATTTTTTAAAACTGACCCTGGTGTGGAGCCAAACAACGAGACGGCTGTGAAAGGGAGAGGGTATTTCCCCTGATTGACAGGTCAAAAGCTGTTAAAATGGCTGTGCTTGTATCCTCCCCCATGTACTTTGTCAGATTAAAAGGTGTGTGGCAGCGATCTCACACTAATAAGCCCTGAATCACTACTGTACAAGACGCCTCCTCCTTGTAAGAAGTATATAATATTAATGCAGTATATGTAATATTCACACACTATACTGTTATAATACGATACTATGAAGGATATATGGTAGAAACTGAATATTATATAGCATATAATATACTATTATAAAAGCACAGTTTGTGGATTGCATTTCTGGTGTAAATTTACATTGTGAGAGAAGCATGTATCCATATCACGAGGGAGCATAGGGTTTAGTACATTTTTTAATCAAGTCTTCACATTGTTTTGATCCAGATGACCAACAAATAGCATTTGGTGTTCCACTACTTGTACCCGTAAAGTGAGGAAGAGAATGAACCAGCAGGCTGTGTTGTCTACACTGTGATCAGATAACAAGTGATGATCACACTGCCCACACACTGGCCTTGGACAGAAATAGAACAGGTGCTAAAATTAGTTCATTAAAATAAGTTTTGGAGGAAGTTGAATCAAACTGATTCTACAGGAGCAGAGCAGTGGATAATAAAGATGGGGCTGTAGGTAAAATGTTATTTTTTTGTTATTTGAATATATTTAAAAAAAACAACCTGTAGACTTTTGAGAATTTGTCCAAAGACTCAACGTCTCGATTGGTAGAGACCCACAGCATGAAGGGATGTATGGCAGGTTGGACGTATGGATGGCGAGATAAAGGGATGGAGGGTGGGTGGGTTGGGTGGTGTGAAGGAGACCATAGTTAATGTTCTTAAAGCTTCATTTACCCTGTTGGTTTACACTCTGTTTAAGCTCACTCACTTTCCACGTGTCAGGCCTGTGTGTGTGTCTGCGTGTCTTATGAAATGTCAACAGCAGTTTCCCGCTTAATGGGGGGGTGTGTGTGACAGAAAGCATTTATTTACTGGGCTTCCACACTGTGAGCAGGAAACAAGGTTCATGCATTAATATTTTGTAAATATATGTAGTAAACCTATATTGTTTACAAAGGAAGTGCAATATGTTCAAGGCTGTCATCTGGTATGTGTGTGTGTGTGTGTGTGTGTGTGTGTGTGTGTGTGTGTGTGTGTGTGTTAGCCCTGAAATATGTGGCAAGTTAATCGATATCCTATAACAATGCAAAGTTTTGATAAGAGAGGAATCTGTGATTGATCAATTAAAACTGGCTGGAGCCTATCCCAGCTGGCATTGGGTGAGAGGCGGGGTGCAGCCTGGACGAGTCGTCAGTTTATCACAGGGCTGAGACAGAGAGACAGACAACCACTCACGCTCACATTCACACCTACGGGCAATTTAGAGTCGCCAATTAACCAAATTAATGCATGTTTTTAACATTTTGTGGAATAATTTTAATTGTTTTATTAAAAGAATGAATTTGCCATATGGTTTACCTTGTGACTTCTATCTCTTTAACATCTGAATGAGCAGGAATTAATGAGCAGAACTTTTTAATGACAGTGTCGGGCTTTTCTATAATTGTGATAAACTTCCTTAAAATGTCATGTATTTAATTCACTAGTTTAGCTAAAAACCTTCCAGAAAAGGTATTACCATATATCAGAAATATTCACTGATATTGTGTTATACAGTTACATATACTGTGATGAAGCATTTTGCTCATATTGTCCACCCCTTTCACAGCAGATGTTTGGACTTGTCATAGCAGTTAAAGCACAGGTGCAATCAATAATATTAACGATCGTTTAACTTGTTTCAGCAGCCATCATTACTGTTATTAATTACACCTGTGATTATCCTACTATGACAAGTCAAATATCTTCTATGAAAATGATCTTTTAGTTTGTCAGAATTAAAGTTAGTCATTATTTTTTTATTGAGTCCAAAATATAAATTGTGTTTGTTTCTTGTGAGTTTGTGTTTGCAGGAGAGCATTCGGTAACTTTTGTAAATTAAGAAATTCTGAGTGAAACCTTTGACCACAAGTGTTTGTTTGCCTGTTTCATTATTTTGTAATTATTAAGTAGCTTAAATTATTTTAGCTACTACTGGGGACGCATTTCAGACTCAACACCAGTTAACTGGGGACACCTGGTACAACTAGGAACAAAAGCCGTGTCCCCAGTTAGAAAAATACTGATTTTAGGGTCAGTGGTTAAGGTTAGGGTTATGAATGAAGTGAAATGAATGTAAATCTATGTAATGTACCCAAAAATGATATAAGGTGTGTGTGTGGAAGTGTGTGTTTGTGTGTGTGCAGTCAGTGTAGAAGAAGCCTCAGGACATCTGCGATCATGCAGCTTTATTAGAGTGCAGTCCCATCATTGTGAGTCATTTCCTTCCTTCTCTGAGCTGTCACTCCTCTTCATCATTATCATGTGTTAAATATAGACTCTGTATAACTACAGCAAACATGCTCACAAATATTACTGTCTACAATTCATACGGGCACAAACTCTCATTGAAAAAGACTGAAATATTGCTTTCAGTGGGTGAGAGCAAAATGCTCATCAGAAATTGTTATTTTCTATGCATTTTGATCATAAAAGATTTAAAAGGATACTACACTTTCCATGCCTACTCAATATGTACTCACCATTATGCTGATGTGATGATAGGTCCAGATCTTCAGTTCACAAAACAATCCTGGAGTTTTAGGAGAAGCAGAGTAGCAGCCTCATCCAGTACAATGGGAGTGAATGGTGGCCACGGATAAAACGTTAAAAATAGCACACAAAACAAACACAAAATGTCTCCATCCTGCTTGTGTGGTATAATCCAAGTGTCCGCGAGCCGCGACATTAAAAATTCACCGCAAATGACGCCATTTACGCCATGTTTTTAGCAGAAATGTCAGCTGTAGCATGTAGCCGGTAGGATATAAACATGGCGTCGATCTCGCGAGACTTCGTATATATCCCAATGACCGCACATGCCGAAGTCTCGCAAGATCGACGCCATGTTTACATCTTACCGGCTACATGCTACAGCTGATATTTCAGCTAAAAACATGGCATAAATGGCGTTTTTTGCGGTTAATTTTTAATGTCGCGGCTTGCGGACACTTGGATTACACCACACAAGCAGGATGGAGACATTTTGTGTTTGTTTTGTGTGCTATTTTTAACGTTTTATCCGTGGCCACCATTCACTGCCATTGTACTGGATGAGGCTGCTACCCTGCTTCTCCTAAAACTCCAGGACTGTTTTGGAAATTGAAGATTTTCATCCACCATCACATCGACATGGTGGTGAGTATATACTGAGTGGGTTAATCTCGCAAAGTGGAATATCGCTTTAAGATGTTTACAGTTAAGCCCCATTTGCACCAGACTATTACCTGGGGACCTTTAGCAATTGTAATAATTGCGTATGTCCAGCCTTATTCCCAACTCATAAGATGCTGACGATCTGTCACAGCCTCACGGTGACTCATACTGCACAGACATACACAGTACCTGTTAGTGGCTGAAAGAGACACTGGGATTTCCAGTAACTTCAGTGTAAACCCATCCAGGCTTTTGACAAAATATAAAGGGGGAGAAGTCCTTGTTTGGGGGAGGTGTGGTGGATGGATGCCTCAAACAAACATAGGACTTTTATTCTGGAGACTGGGGTTCCTGTCCCATGTGAAACCAAAACTACACAAAAAATTAAAAGTTTTAAGGCACACGTGTCACAAGACTTGCGTCATATGACTTTCGTCTTACACGTCACGTCACGTCACGTCACGTCACGTCACGTCACGTCACGTACATATTGTAACTCCAGACATGGTCCTTTCCTAAACCTACCCAAGTAGTTTTTGTACCTAAACCTAACCAAACTGCGACTGTTTACCCACATTAACCACAGGTTAAAAGAGGTTTTCTGGAAGTGTCTCATACTGCCACTAAAGAGTACCTTGTGCACCACTATGAGAGGCCGAAACAGCAGTGGCAAATCGTCGGCACAAGTTGGTTATCTTGTGTGAATCTGCCATATCTGTAATTTGTCATGTAAAAATCCCCACCCCAAATTACCTGCCATATTTCACCGAACACAGAGGTCATGTGATATCAGTCCTGTCTGAATTGGCATCACTATGATTTGAGGTCGAGGCTGAGATTTGGGCGTTTTGGGTTTTTTTGTTTTTTTTGTTGTTTTTTGGGTTTTTTTTTTTTTTTTCTCTGAGCCTAATTTTCGGTCTCTTTTCCAGTCAAGAATTAAGCATTTGGGTGGAAATTTAAGAGGCTCATCTCCGTACTTTCTGTACTGTACATTTGGCACAATCTCTTGTGAGATCCTGTGAAGTCTTGCACTCGACCAAGAGAGGACTTGTAAATATTTTCCCAAACCAATTTCATCAAAATGCTTTCGGTAATGTGTTTAAGCCCACACAATTATTAAACTTACTGTCTCTTCACTAGGGGTGTCGCGATTCTCCAAAGCCACTATTCTATTTGACTTTTGATTTTAGTTCACGATGCAATTCAATTTTTTGGATTTAAACCTTTTAGCACTGATGGCTAATGTCATTGTTATATTATCAAGTCTTGATTTGTAAAGATTAACAGATCATTGGTTTTATGTCCTGATCAATGTCATTTACATTTACAAATTCTTCTTTAAAGAAATATAAGTGGCATGAAGTGAGATATAACGGATGGTAAGCAAAACTGTATCGTATTTGAAATGTTTTTTTCTTCAACACACACTGCTTATTCCGTGCGAATATGCTTTATAAAACAGAGACATGGAGGGGGGGAGTCATTTCTAAATCACATGAGGCTCACAGGTAACACTAATCTTGTGCAAATAAGGCTTTTGTCTGATATGATTTTTAATGAACGATATGCTGTAAATTCAGACACGCGCACACACTCACACACACACTCACGCACACAACAAGACTTGTTTGGGCTTGTCTGAGTGTTATGCAAGTGTTTGTGTATTTTAAACGGAGCCCAGGGGCTTTGCAGGTTTTTAGGCCGTGGGGCGACAGATGCCCAGATGTCAGGAGGCCTGTTGGACCGACTGCTTAGCACCCAAAGGCCCTGGGACAACACACACTGCAGGGAATGTGGGACACAAACAGGCACTCTCTCTTTCATGCTCTCTCACATAGACACACACACAATGACACTGTATTTTTTAATGCTTTGTATTCCAAAACCACACTTTGTTGAGACATTAGCCGCAGAGCAGAGCAAAGCAGAGCAGAGCACACTTAATGAATGTAGTGTTAAGCCTTGTCCACCAGACCCAGGGACTAAAAACACAGTGTTCTGCTGGACTTGACCCAAATCGCTGTCTGTTGAGTGGAAGCTTATTAAAATGAATTTCAATAAATAGATGAGAGGCAAAAGCAAATAATATCCATTTTATGCACATTAAAACACAAAGTGAAGCACAGATTCAACCTGATTCTGCCTTTGATGGACACGACCAGGTGTGGTTTTACATGTGAACATCTGTACTAAAATACATATTCAGTCATTTCAGCTGTTTCTGTGCAGAAATAAAAGAAACACAGACATTCATGGATTAGTCACAGTCATTTATCATGCTTTGAAAAGTTAACATGATTTGTCACCGGTAAACATTTCATTACAGGTCTGTAGAAGCTCTGTGTTTCAGATGACAAATGTACATTATTCAAAGCAAACTGTTCAAAATGAATAATAATGGAAGTGGCAGTAGATTGAATGACCAGGAAATGTGATGAGGAGATTATCTGTTACAGCTAAGCAGGTTTATGGCTTGTGGGATAAATGAGAACTTAAATCTCTTTGTAGCGTACAACAGTTTTCTCCTTTACAGCAGGATGTTTGGCTGACGTGCAAGTCAAGAAGCATGTTTGTTTGGCTGAAATCTGTTATTGGCAAGTTCCACTGGACGCTGTCCCTGTTGCACAGCTTAATTACTTACTTTAGTTTTGTCCAGGTAAACTTGTTGGCTCAACCTGTGTGTGGCCACGCAGGCACATAGAACGATTCTCTACGTTCAGTCTTTCCTAGACTTGTAGCTCTTGTACATCTGAGTCGCTGCTGTTGAGAATTTTGTTTCTGTTCTTACTTTCAAAACAGCTCCACTGCTCTGGGATCAGTGCTCCCTCGGTTATAGCGCAGGCTGTATTGTTAACACAAACTAAGCACCACCTGCTGCCACTTCATATTCAGAGCTTTCGATCTGTGAAAGACTGGCTTTTATTGTGAAGCCACTGCTTCACTGTATAACTATATACCTATATAACTGTTTATGCTTCAACGTAAAGATTAAACAGGAAACTTTCATTCCCACATTGCCAGCAATTGATTGTGCATGTGAAATGTAAAAGAATAAGTCTGACAAAGGTACCAACACTTACATACTTCTTCAATACCACATGTTTAAAATGGTACATTATCCGTTCATAGTATAGAAAGTACCAAAACTTAAGAAAAAAGATCTTAGTGCTCCTTCAAGACCTCAGTACAGTTCACTCTTTATTAGGGCTGCAACTAATGATTATTTTTAATTAATCCGTTGATTATTTCCTCGATTAATCAATCAATAGGTGTTTGCCTATAAAATGTCAGAAAATGGTGAAATATATTGGTCAATGTTTCCCAAAGCCTAAGATGACGTCCTCAAATGTCTTGTTTTGCCCACAACCCAAATATATTAAGTTAACTGTCAGAGAGGAGTGAAGAAAAGACAAAATATTCACATTAAGAAACTGGAATCAGAGAATTTGGGCATTTTCTTCTTTAAATTAGTCAAAACTGATTAATCGGTTGTCAAAATATTTGGCAATTAATTCAATAATCAATTGATAATTGATCAATAATTGATTAATTGTTTCAGCTCGACTCTTATATGTCCTGCGTGAAATTTGGCTTACAGCAAAACCAGATAGCATTCAGTGACTTTGTAAACTGTGTGCAGGTTGTTAAAAAACACAAACAAACAAAAAATGATTTGTGTGCCGAGGACTCTTTATTGAGTATTGTTTTTTTTTTTAATACTAGTATTGTGACGACTCTAACTGAATTAAACTGTACTGCTAACATGGGTGTCTGGACCCATCAGACTTATAAGATTTACACTTTAGAATAATCTAAAGCCCCTTTTCCCAAACTGGGGTAAATTGTCCCTCAGATTTTATATATAGGCTGTAGGGTTGGATGATGTCTGCCAGATTGGCATTTAACGATGCCCATGGTGAAACATCATGATGGATGATGACATCGCTGCTGGGTCTGCAAGGGTCTTTGTCTCTGCACCACATGTCTGTAACATGACACGGAGATGTAGTGCAATAATCAGCAGCCACAGATTACCTTTATTTTCTGCCCCTCATGTCAAAAATGGAACAGAGACAAGAATTTACCCTGTATTTGCAATACAGATTGTTGATTGGGGATTGGATTGTGAACTGGAGCTGCTCAGTGTCGAAGTATTGATCAGCTCCTGAATAAGCGATATTGTTGTTGGTTTCTATGCAACATTACATAAACAGCTGAATTCTTCTCACATCTTTTCATGTCATGTCTATTTTTTGCACCAAATTAATGTTGAATAGTATCAATAAGAGTATTGATAAGTATCATGTTGATAGGCATTATGAGTATTGATATCATATCAATAACAAGTTTTTCTGCAAAAATGTATACAATCTTAACCTCTTTTAAGTTAATTTTATGTGTGAAAGCCTGAATACCTCCGGTCATTTGAAATGAACACCAATTTAGTATGTGAATAATGTATGAATATATAAATAGAGATGGAATAATAGGACTTGGACTATTACGGTATACTGTCAGTGTGAATAAAGGTATGTAAAACATACTGTAGCGGTTGCAACTGTTTTTATTGATGGAATATAAAAAAGAAAATAAATTGAATTGAATTAGGGAAGTTAGCCAACAGAATAATTATTTGGAGATAGAAAAGAAATAATTGTCTGGTCATTTCTGCTCTGTTTCTAATCAATTAATGATGAGTTATGGAATCGTAAAAATATTACCACATATAACTTTATCTTGTGATGACTTCTTCCAACTACAAAAGCAGTTTATTAGCCACATAATTTTATTAGATTGCCGGTCGATGCACATGATCTCTGTTTAGCCCACTGATGTGTCACTACACGTCAAAGTGTCATTATTTCCTATTTATTCATTATCGTATAGGCCATGAGTATTTAAACCCAGCAAGACTTTTCAAAGTCGGCTAATTTCATATTAAGACACAGAATTATAGGCTAGACAATGTCATTCATGTTTCGATGACTTCTATCACCAGCTGCTCAGTTTATGTTGTTGTTGTTTGTTTTTACACATATACCATCACATACTGTAAACCCCAGTGAAATGTCAGGAAGGTGTGAAGGTATAACAAAATAGATACCACCCAAGCCTAATGACCAATAATATTTTGTTTCACTGTAATAATCACATTAAAAGGTATCTTACAAGGTGTTTGCAGTGCAGGTATCCTCAACAGGTAAATTCAACATCACCGTACCTGAACTGGGTCTGCTTTGGTACATATGTAATTTTGTATTGTTTCTTTCTATTTGACTAATGATGTTGGGGCTGTGTGGATGAGATACAGGTGTAGGTGAGTGTTTGTGTGCTGTTTTGTGGAATAACAAGTGTGTGGTGTGGAGTGCAGATGCATACGTGGGTGATCTCCAGGCCACGACTTTCTGTGCATGAACTGTTCATATGTATTTTAACTAGCTGGGTGTTTATATTCATTGTGTTGCTCCTTCACCTCATTTTACATACAGCCCAGCCTGCTGCCGTGACAACTGTGGCCATGGAGACTTGTGGAGTATCCGAGGAGAAGGCTCTCGACAGGAGAGAAAAGATGCAGGGAAGAGACGAGAGGCAGACAGAGAGGAGAAAGAAAGGAACAGGAAATTGAGAAAAGAGCAGCGAGGGCAGGAGTGGTCAAGAGAGGGCAGAGGAGTACGAGGAGAACGAGGAGGAGATAATAAGAGGAAGAAATAAAGGGAATGACAGGAGGAGGATGGAGAGGAAGAGAGGTTATGACTGTAGGTGAGGAACTAATGAGATGGAGAATGAGGATGGGACAAGAGAGGGAAGAGGAGAAAAGGATGGGTGAAATTAGAGCAGGAGGACGAGGAGGAGAGGTGAAAAGGAGAGATGAAGTTTACCTTTTTCTCTGGTTCTGTGTTTTGAATCAGACCTGCTGTTTATCTGTCATTAACATGTTTAAACTCACTCACCTGCTCATTGAATTAATGCTGTTTTGAGCAGCTTTGAGCAGCAGCGACAGTGTGTGTGTGTGTTTTCTGTATCTGTATCGTCACTTACTAATGCATGCATACACATGAAGCTACACACGATTGTTTATGTTTTACAGCGAGGCAGATCTCTGGTGCTGCCGCGGTCGTCGATCTTAATACCAACTCTGGATTAGTGAATAGCTTTTGGTGGTCAGCCAGTACCGACGCTGGCTGTTTTGACTGCGTTTGTGTCCATGCTCGCTGTTTTGGCTTCAGGATTATGACTATATCCATGACTAAAAATAGACACTAGCTAGTATGGGCTTAATTGGAAAACCAGTAGAGAGGCTGAACTCAGCTGCTGCACCATCGATAAACGCTGTCTGGACCGATGCTGCCACAGAGATAGAAGAGATAGAAAGGGTAAAAACAGAGATGAATATAGATTCACATTCAAATAGTTTTGGTGATTCTGGCATTTATTTTGTTATTCACCTGCAATTGATCCATTAATGGATTCAACGCCTGCATGTCTTATTGCTTTTCATTATGAAAAACTACATAAAATAGTCAGTCTTGTTTATAGTTCACTGTTGGTCCATGGTGCCGGGAGGAGTTGGTCTTAAGGGCTTTCTGACAGAGCCTTGGCAACTCAGGTGGCATAGTATAAAGCAACAAAGTCCAAATAGAAAGCAGGTTGTGGAGGATTAATGGGTCAAACACAGGACTTTCACCCAGAAGACCAGGGTTTGTGTCCTGTGTCAAGCACTTTTAGATTAGTTGACTTATTATTTTCAGTTTTCTTTGACTAGGTTTAGGCAACAAACTACTTGGTGACAGAAGATCATGATTTGGGTTAAAAGCTTTCTGCAAGAATAGCTTTTGGACATAAAGCTCTGAAGGCTAAATTCTGCCGTGCACTTAACCCAACAATCTAAATCAAGGTAATTATAGCAACAGTGCTTCAATCAAAAAGTTAAACTAACATTTAAATACAACACTTCCTCAGCATGCACACTGGACTTGATGTACATTTGTGCAAGAGGAAGAGCAGAGTGGAGATGTGAAGTCTGTAGGAACATTTGATTTTTAACCTTGGTTTCACCAACACTAATATGCGTTTCAAGATACAACCAGCTGTTCAATAACAGGTGAAAAATGCCATATTGATTTCTCCCCTAAAGTCTGCGTAGGGAACATGACCACATCATTGTGTAATGTACGAGTGCTGAGGTCTCAAAGTTGACTATGTCACCAGTTAAATGAAACCAACCATGGTTTAAACTCAGACCTGCCAAAATCCCTGTTTTTTTCCATGTTTCTCTTGTGTTTCAAAGCCATCTCTCAGCTGCCTCCTGTTTTCTTGTTTCTAGAGTTGTCACAATACCAGAATTTTAAACTTTGACACAATACTAGTATAAAAAATGACACTCAATGCTACTTTTGATATCACAGCAAAAAGGAAAAAGGCACACAAAATACGGTATTTTTCCCTTTTTAAAAATTTTTTTTATCAGCCTGCACACAGTGCTGGTACAGAAAAAGTCACAGAATGCTGTCGAGCCAAAGGCAGGAAAATAAAGATTTACTGTATCTGAGTAAGTTTGTGTTATTTGTCTTGACGTCACCCAAGTTGCCAGATCATCTATGAAACACAATCTACACACACAACCCACACACGAAATATAGTTTCAACCCATTTGTCACCACAACCTGGCAAACTACAACCCGGTTCATAACTCCGGCTGAAAAAAATTCTGAAGACTGTCTTCTGAAATCTTTACCAATTAGAGAAACAAACTTTAGACTTTCTTTCTTTCTTTCTTTCTTTCTTTCTTTCTTTCTTTCTTTCTTTCTTCCTTTCCTCAGTTGGAGGCTGTAGTATGACATAACGACACATGCAGGGGTTTACTAATGAGTAAAGTATCAGGACAAAAGACGGTTTTCTCATCGTCCATGATTGCCCTTGCTCTTGGTGGGAATATTGGGTTTCTGTAAATAATCTTAGAAAATATGTGGTCTAGACCTGTTCTATATGAAAAGTCCATAAAAGACTTTACAAATAAAATCGACTTGACAGTGTAGCTTGATTCAACAGAGCTCCAAGTCTCCTCCTCTGTGAAATTTTTACTGTATCTGACTTCGATAAATCTAAAATATCTGTGCCCTCCTTAAACCTTAATATCCTCTAAGTGGTGATGGTTTAGTGAAAAAGTTCATCCATCACTGAGAGGTCAAGCCCCCTCTTGATGCAGTGCTTCCTGCTGCTTTGTACAAATATTTGTTCCACATTCTGCATATCAGCAAAAAGGGAAAATGACATTTTATTTAGGTGGGATGCAACAATTAACAGATAAAATGGGTATTTCTGTAAGTCAAATTTATTGTAACTGTGTTTCAGCCTTTGGTCAGTAATATGTTTACATCTGGGAATATTTAGTGTGTATGACTATAACTTTTCTTTGACCACATTGCTGTACATCTTGGACTTTTTATGACACTTACTCCCCTGGTTTTTGCATTTCTCCTCACTAGATTAAACTCAGCTGCAAATGTCTGTACCTCAGGCTTAGTCCCCCCCCCATTAAATGGCAAGACTTATTAGTTTAATAATTAGTAAGGAGCAATTAGCCTCTCATTCTCCTCTGTATTCATATCTTATGTCATCTACATTGAGCATGATATCCCAGGACTGACCCCTGTATCCGGAGATGAGAGAGATGTGGAGATAGAGGGAGAGAAAAGGGGAAAAACACAGGAACAGACAGGGAGAAAGAGAGAGCAAGACAGAGGAATTGGGACTCCAAGTGGGGGAGACATGAGGGAAGCAGACATGCTGTAGAAGAGAGGCGGGAGGCTGACAATACAAATCACATCTCTGTGGTTCTCTACTTTACTGTCCTACTGTGTGCCCCGGGACACAGTATGATTATTGACAGTCTTACTTCCTTCCTCTTCTGGGACTATTTAACAGAAGGTATCATGGAGAAGTCACATCAGTCCAAACTTTTTTCAACAGCAATGTGGGACAACAGATGATTTAGATGATTTTTTGACCTCCTATCTGTACATCCAGTCCTGAGAGTGACAGGTCA